>SZWC01016076.1:43925-58754 GCA_023375785.1 Penium margaritaceum
GGGGGGAGCAAACTTGGAAAACAGGTCTGAAGTTACCGGTCGGTCCTGATATCATAGCTACAGAACTTTGAAATGTGGAATTAAGTTGTGTGTAGCCTAGCTCTCTTCACTGAACCCACACATGTGTACGTTAAACATTTCCAAGACGTTCAATTCCTGAAAATACATGTTATAGGTGAAAAACTTCAAAGCCATATTATACATCTTATATATATATATATATATATATATATATATATATGTATGTATATATACGTAGCTCATAATTTTCTTACAAAAAAATTCTCTTGAATTTCATTTTCATATAAAAGTCTTAGAAGCTTCTTTAAAACACTCGAAGTTGTTGATTACATGCTTTTCAAAGAATGAAACGAAGCTTTGCAATTTTTTCTAACAATTTATGTGATGTTTATAAATATCCCTCATGATACTGAATAAAGCTTCTTGGAAATGAGAAACATAGTGAGTTGCCTTTGTGGGAGGTGTGAATGGAAGCAATGGCGATTGTGTGGGCTACAAGCTACTTGGCACCTTCCGTTGCTTACAAATGAAATGTAAGGAAATTTCTTTTTAGTTTCTCATGTATGGTGAAATTAGCTGTGCACTGTTTGAGGGTTGTATGAAGTAAAGGTGATTGGTTGTAAATGGTGCTCCTCAATCCTAGAATTTAAGCACCGCCTATTGGCCTTCTTGAGGAAGTGATTCTTCTTTTCCTTAAGGAGGAACTTCATGCCTTTGGCGTCCTTGCCCCTGGTCTTCACCTCCTCTGGGCACTCACAGGCCCATTGGCCCTCCTTGCCACAATTGTGGCATGCACCTTTCTGGGCACCTTTCTTGTTGCCGCCCTTTCCGCTGCCTCTTTTGCCGCCGCTTCTACCACCATGCGTTTTGGTGACAAGGGTTTTAAGGAAGATGAGGCCTCCTCATAGCTCCGTCGTTGAGCCTTGCTTTGGATGTACTCTGCGACCGCTCCATAGCTGAGCTTGTCCTCCGGCCTTCCTCCCAAGATGATGATAAGTGGACCCCAACTGTCAGGTAGGGCCATGAGGAGGGCCATCTCTTGCAAATGCATATTGATATTCCACCACAGGTCATTGCCTTGTAAGGCGAGTGACTCAATCTACTGCATGGCTGAGATAACATCTTCTCCCCCCTCAAATCTCTCCATTAGGAGCCGCTTCATGGTGAATATGTCGTTCAAAAACGGCTTGGATTGGTGGATGGTGCAGAGTTTTTTCCACTCATTGGTTGCCAGCTTGGAGCCTTGGAAGTAACCCCACTGTGACTTAATTGTTCCAGACACAAAGCGCATGAGGGCCTCCATGTTCTTCTCTGCAAAGGCTTACTTCTCCTTGTCCTTAGCCGTCGCCTCGTTGAGGGCTTCCGTTACCAACATAACCTCTGGCAGTCCCTTATGTGTGAGGTGGACCTTGCACGACCACCTCCATAGCCCAACGCCAGGGCCACTCGCATCCTTCTAGATGAGTTGCATCTCCCTCTGTGCCGTTGTGCAGCCTTCCATTTTGACTTCACAGCAATATTGTCAATGAAAAGAATCCCGTGCGTTGCGAAAGCCGTGAACATCTTGGAGGTGGTAAGGACTTTGGGCCCACAACCCTTTCTCAGAAATGTGGTTCTGATGTATTTGACCACCTCTTGTGGACCACTTCTTCCTTTTGGAAAAAATCTAAGAATGAGCATGAGCTTTCTAGTCGCCTCACGCTATGTGAGCAAGAATGCAGCGAAAGTGACATTTTGCGAAGGGAATCAAGAAATTTTGGGATAGTTTATGAACAAAAACGTGGTGGAACAAGTTATAGTGCTATTCATGAGCTTTCCAATGTACCAAACCGCGTACGATTTGGCCGAGTGTAGTCAAAGTTATGCTTGCCAATGCGCACGACAAACCCACCACAGAAATGTCCAATGCCTCTATGGTTCCCATGTGCTGTGGCGCCTTTCTTCATGTGCAAAACGCCCTTCCGGAGGTGCAGATCCCCTTGTATATGATGGAGTGTCTATTTGTTTCTCAGTCACTTTTATGTTGAGTTTGATAATGTGGTTTGACAGGATTAAGAACCTGTCCCCATACCTCCAGTCAGAACTATCACAAAGTTCCCGAGTAACAAACTGTACTACCAAATCGCTGACTCCGAGCCAGAATTTTGGCCATGTCCCCCAAGAACAAAATGTATTGCTCAGCATTCACCCGGCGGATGTATCCAACGGATGTGCCTTCTTACTCAAATCTGGTCCATTTATCCACCGGATGTCGTTTCACAGCTAAGTCTCTGAGCCGCCGCGCACACCCCAACTTTGAGAGCTCTTTCCTTCCTTGATACTTGATGGTTCCCAGAGATTCAAGCTGCACCAAACTGAGCAACTCAGCACATTTCAGGAGCAATAATCCAATTTGGTTTTGGAGCATTCCTTGAGCTGCCAAATCAAAGCACGATGATTTTTCTCTCTCAAGTGACTTGGTGGTGCCTTTCGGCGCCACACAGAGGCATGCAAAGGGGCAATTTTCCAACAACCTCGTGGTGTGCTAGCGTGATTGTCGATTTCACCGCAGATGCGCGTCCACTGTGATTTCCACCAATGCTCGCTGCTGCTGTCGGTTACGGTGCAGCTGAGAGGTGCTGCAATAGACTCGACGGCAATCGTTGTGTCTGCTATGGCTGTGTTGAATGGTGCATCAGAGCGGCTACTGATGATGGTGCTGAGCAGCTTTGGCACTACGAAAGTGGCCATGGGTTGTTCCTGCTGTGACTGGTAGCCACTGCTCGCAAAACTGTGAAGTCGTTGCTGCTACTCTTGACAATGCTGTACGTGGCCGTTGCTACTGTTGTGGCGCTATTGCTTATGTTCATGTACACTACTGCAAATGCTGCTTGCTGCTGCAATTAAATGATGCTGCTACACCATTGTTGCTGATGTTATTGGATGCTACAGAATGTTGCTGCTCCTGCTGCACTGCTGTTAGTGTTGTTGCTGTACGTTGCTACAAATGCTGCTGGCTACTGTAGATGGATTTTGGTGCTGCACCGTCGCAGCTGCTATTGTTGTTGCTTTGTTCTAGCTGTTGTTGACGCAGTGGAGTAAGCCGTGGCTACGTAGTTCTTCTGCAATTACGGAAAATGTTGGGTTAGTGTGTTGCGCATCTAGTGCCAATGCTCCTCTGCTGTTGCTATTGCTACTGTGCTGACACAACTCTTGTTGTAGTTGCAACCTGTTGCTACTGTTGAAATCTGCTGCCGATGCTGTGTGCTGCGGTAGCGTACTGCTGCTTCTGTTGCTATTGTGTTGCTACAGTTGTTGTTGTTGCTGTAGCCTGCTGCTGTTGGTGCACACTGCTTATTGTCGTTGCTGAATCAGATGGCTGCTACTGCTGGCTTCAGCTGCCGTTGCTGCTGGTACAGTGCACTGCTACTACTACGAGTGGTGGCTGCTGCGTCAAAAGGTTGAGGCCAGTGTGGACCAGCGATGACAGCCGGCAGATGCTCAGCCCGCTGCTGCTAGGGCTGCCACAAACAGCCGAGGTCCATCCCTCGCGCTACGGCAAGACAAGAGCGGGAGCAAAAGGGACCATCCGCAGACCGGTTGGATCGGATGGCCACCTCCTATTGGTGCCCTGTAAGATTCTGAGCAGTGTGAGAGTGTGGAGTTGACGCGAAGCACTAAGGGTGGAAGTCAACATTTCAGCCCAGGATCTGCAAAATACGCGTAGATTTTTCATCCTACTTCCGTGAAGGCTGCTTTGATACTAGTAGGTGGGCCTTCTAGACTGAGAACACAAGAAAGCAATCAATGGGGTGAAATCTTGGTGAATACTCCAAGATTGCTTCATGTAAGTTGGATTATGTGAGAGTTAACGAGTAACGAGGTTGTGAGCTGCTCAATGTCACGTAGTGAGGGTAGTGAGCATGCAAGCAGCGGGCTCCCCATCGTTTGCTGCCCTCGAGCCTGGTGGGATTGAAACAACCACCCATCCATTTTCAGCATAACCTGCCAATCTTTCAACCAAATAAAAAGCCGGCAGCATCTGGTTTGGGAGAGCATCTGGCTATCCACTACAGATTTGGCAACAAGAAATCCATCAAGCATGAGGAATGAGCTCAAGTATACGCCTGTGGTTGACACAAGGAGAGAGCTTTTGCTGATGCAGCCTCTCTGTTACCCCTCATAGAGTGACTCGCCATACAGCCAAGTTATGATGGTTGAACACATGGTAGAAAATCTCCCTCTGGTCAGTTTCCTGCATCAGTTTGGTTAGTCTGCAATCAGTTCAGAGGTCACTACATGTCACTGATACATAAACCAACGCAGACAACATAAGTGGCTGTCGCAGGCACCAGTCAGGCTATAAGCCGTGCCATGTCACTTTGTCCTAAACTGGCCCAAAACCACTCTTTTGACTGTAACTGTTTCAGGGGGCCTTGAGTGAGCCAGGTCAGCTTGGTTTCCTCAAGGGTGCACACACACCCTTGAGAAAACCAGGCCGACAATACACCCATAGGAACAGACGGTGTTTTATTTGGATGTGTGCACCGATTTACTACCAAAATAATGGTTTTGGACTGGTTTGAGCAAACTCACCTGCAGCGGAGTGCAACCTGACTAACGCTTGCTGTAGCCATTTATGTTGTGTGCATGTCACTTGACATCTGTCTCTGTAGCTTGACGATTATGAGACTATGTGCATTGTCCTTAGCCAGATCCTTGCTATTCTTGCACCTGTCTTGAAATGCTAAGAAGCTTCAAAGCAATTTCTCATGGTATCACAGCATCGATGCATCCTTGGCTGAGTTGCAAGCAGTGCAGCACGATGCAGTAGAAACAGTGAGAGTCATTCCTTCCACAGTGATCTTGGGAGGATCCACTACGCACACCTTAGCGGTAGCAGCAATAGCACCTCCAGTAACCACAGCAGCTGCTGTAGCAACAGCAACAGCAACAACACCACCGTCCATAAAAAAACTATGGCCACAGCAAGAACAGTTTTCCATGCCACCGACAAGACGGGCGAGGTAAAAAACAAGATCGATAAGGTCAAGAGGGCCGGCGGAGTGGCCAGCAAAAATGGTCAGGCTGGGTGCAAGGCTGGCCAGGCCATCCAGACCGGCAACAGGCCTGGCAAGCTAGGCAACGCCAGAGATGAGGTCAGTGACGGGCGGCAAGGGCCACCAAATCTGGCGCCATCTGCCGTAGCGGACCAAAGAGGCCAGCATAGCCGGCAAGGCCAGACCTTCTAGCATCATTGGTTGGGCCGGCAAAGGCCGCCCGGCGATGTCTGGTGATAGCTGCCACTGGCTAGTGTGGCCGACAAGCCCTACGAGGGCCGTCCGCCAAGGATGACAAGGCAAGCAGAGGTTAAAGGAGGCAGCGTCTGGCGCGACTGCTACTAACGTTGGCTGATGGCAGCAACAGGCAACAAGCACCGCTGATGTCAGGGTCAGGAGCGGTACTGACCTCAGCATTCATAGAATCACACCAGTCACAACAGCAGAAAAGAAAAGAAAAAAAAACAGGAGCAGCAACAACAGCAATAGCAGCAAGAGAAGCAGCAACACTAGAATAGGTGTTTGTGGAGAGCCACCCATGGCATCGGGGAAGGGGCCAACTGATCCAGCTGAGTCTATATTAGAGTAGGAGACAGGTCGGCGCTCATAGGAGATCACCAACCTTTAGGTGAAATGCATAGAGACTCACTGGAAAGAGCATCCACAGAGCACAACACCAGAGGAGATTATGCAACTACTATTGACATGCTCGGACGTGTCCCACCAGCCGACACGGGGAGTCGGCTTTATTCCACCAGTGGCAGACTAGCAGTCCACATTGCATGGCACGGCACTCAGCAATGTACTTTTAACCACAAGCATCTCAACTTTGAAGATCCAATTGAGGAGGCAGAAGACCCACCTGCAGACCCACGGGCAGAGGAGGCACACGTCCTTGGGAGCGTCTGAGCCAATGGCACCTCTGCTAGTCCTCTTATCACCCTGGTGTATTAGCACACCTCAAGGAGAATTCCAGGGTTCCCATTTGAAGGTTTTCCCCTTGACGACGGTCTTCCCCTACTAAGTGCACCTGCTCCAGAAACTGAGGTAGTTCTCCTCTGTTAGTCCTCTCCTCGCAACCTCCGCCTGGCGGGGGTTGGCTTGCTGATATTGGCTCAAGAAATATGGCCATACGTCCTCCGCATCATCCCACACCTGGAAGAGGGTCTCCCAAGCGTCAAAGCCATCATTGCTGTCGAAGTTTGGTGGTGGGTCTCAAAGTCCTTCTGTCGTCCCTCCGTAGGGAGGGTGACTTCAAGGACAAGCTTGAGTGCATGGGGAATCGGAGGCCCACCGAAGGACACACCGGTAGAGCGACGTGTTGAGAATAAAGGAGCAGGCAACCTGAAATCCTGCGAAAGAGTTGTCCGCTGGTCCAACAGGAAACGGCTCATCCCCTGGACGACCTTTCATCACCGAAGGCCAGAAGCCTGGTGACTTTGTCACTCCAGGGCCTTGCAATTTATGTTGTTGACCATCGCTTTCGTCGCTTCTCTAATTTCCTCCAGCCCACATCTGCTGTTCCATGCCCTGTTTCAGCATGTGCTGTTATGGTGCTCCGGCCGTGGCTAGCGAAGGTTGTTGCATCCTCTGCAATATAGTGAGAATCTCCTCCAGGATGGCCGCCTTCATTGCTTTCTGCTGTTGGATGTCCTTTGTGCCTAGAACAGGGAGTCGATGCCCTGGGAGCGAGGACTGGATTTCTTAATCATGGAGCCACTGCCAAAAGGAGCAGTAGGCCCCTTCTGCTTGTTATTTCCAAGCACCATGTCAGCCTCTTAGTAGTGCAAAAGGTGAAAGTGGTTGGATTGACAGTCCCACTATGTTTCTCAAGGGCTTGGGATGTGTGGAAACTTTAAATCCAGGTCACAAATTTGGCTAAGTCTGTGACGATGTCAGCACAGAGGACGCTGACATCAGTAAGGCAATGCTGACATTAGCATGCAAGGTGCTCATGTCAGTGGCAGGCATGTACCTGTGGACTGCCGGTGGACATTGTTGTGCGTCCCTTACATCCTCGCATCTGCCCTTTTTTTCTCTTTCTTTTTGGCTTTGTTGGTGCATCCTCAGCCACATGCGAGGGGCACCTCAAAGCTCGTGGCTGCAAGGTCCTCGGGTGCCTTGGGCAGGGTAGCAGCTTCTACTACCCTCTTGCGGTCCGGCGGCTAGTGAACAGCTGCTGATCAAGTAGCTGTGCTGTTGGTCAGTGCTCAGGTTCCATATCCCACTGCTCCGCAGCCAATGACTATGGGGCTATTGTTGTTATGGTGTTTCTATGGCCACGGCTGTAGCGGTTGCTGCTGCGACGCTGTAGCGGATGGTGCCAATGTACATCCGATGGCCACAAGTATGACTGCGGTTGTGGCTATTACGGTGGTTGCTGCTATTGCTACTACTTTGGCTATGAATGCGGTCGCAATGGCGGTTATTTCTGCTACTGCTGCTGTTACGCTAGCTACTTCTTCATGATTCGTGACATTCATGTAGTGACATGAATCTCACATGAATGTACAGCTCAACATGAATGTCACGAATCACTACTGTGATTCGTGACATGAATGTTACATGAATCACGAAGTACATGAATGTCACGAATCACTACTGTGATTCGTGACATTCATGTCGAGCTGTACAGTTTACTTTGACCACCTGGCACTGTCCGTGCTTGCTGCAGAGACGCATGCCACCTACGCGGCTCACATTTGCGCTTTCCACTCCCTTCGTCAGGGACCTGCCAAGTCCGTTGCTGATCACTGGCGGCGTGCCATGCGCATCTACACGCCCCTTGAAACGTCAAGAGGTACATAGCTCCAGGCACTTCGCACACTCATGATTGGAGTCCGTCTTGAGCACACAGACATATTCTCGGGGTATAACGACGCCATGCTCGAGCCCTTCTCCACCTCCCTTCAGCTTCTTCCTTGGGCGTGTCAGATCTTCCTCTAGGTGACCTCCGTATGCGAGGCAGTCGTGGCCCACCAGGAGAGTTCTCTCATTGCAGCGGTCATCGCGTCACCACCGACGCCCCTCTTGCAGACCACTTCTTCATCCTCTGGCACACCCTCCTCTTCCCCTTCCACCCCGGCTACCTTGACTCAGATGCAGAGTGTGGCAGCCGTGGCACAGAGGATGAAGGGTAGGAAGAAGCATGGTTAGGGCCAACAGCAGTCGTAGTAGCAGCAATCCTCGGGCCGTAGCAGTGGACGTATTGTCCACTGCTACACCTATGGAGGCGCTCATTGCTACACCGAGTGCTAGCACGCGCTTCACTCGGCACAGATCACTCGCGGTCTTCAAGCTACAGACGCGCAATGGGCTTTGTCCAGCAGCACAGCCTTTGGTCGCATAACGACCACGACTGCAACAGTTCCCGCTTCCTCACTAGCGAGCACTGGCGACTCGGACCCACGTGATTGCACCATCGCTGGGCTCCATCATCTTCTGATGCTTCGCTTTCAGGGAGGTGCGAATGTGTTGTCACAGCCGGGTGGTCCACAAATTGTTTGTTTGTTTGTTCTTCTTGCTTGTGATGACTTGTGTGGGGGGAATAGTTGGCATGTGATGACTATGGGCCTGACAGTATGCCTCCTCACCTGTTGCACAACGCTCATCCGAGGCCGAGTGCACCATTTCCCGTTGTATAGTTACATCCTCGATTCGTGATCCCAGTCGTACTTGGATCATCAATTTTGATGCCACTCATCACATGACCTGTCGTCGTAGTGACTTCTTTGTTCTCGTTCCTGTTGCATCTATTCATTGTGTTTGCACAGGCTCTGGTCAGTCCTTGCCGGTCCACGGTGTTGGGGTTGTGTATTTTTATGGTCCGTCTGGCCCATTGCATCTTTTTTAGGTGCTTTTTGTGCCTGAACTTGAGCTCAATCTGCTTTCTGTGCGTGCCTGAACACTCGTGGGACTCTCTGTGGAGCACACTACAGACTCCGCGACTGTGACAGCTATTGATACTCGTACCGTTGCTCTTTGTACCTCTATTGTGGATGATCTGTACCATGTATATCAGATTTCCCCTCCTTCTTGCTCCCCCTTCCCTCCTGCTTGAGTGTTTGTCACTGGCTTTCCGTTTGTTGAGCACCAACGACTGTTGCATCCTCGCCTGTTTCATGTGGGCTCCGACACTGTGTCAAAGCTCATTTGGACACAACCCGCACTCAGTCTTGATGCGGCTTCTTTTGAGAAGCCGCCCAAGACCGATTGTGTGTTATGTGCTCAGGGTAAGATGCATCGCTACACCTACCCTGACTCCCGTTCTTGCGCACTTCGCCCTCTCGAGTTGGTCCATTCGGACCTTCTCGGTCCTCTTCCTGATGAGTCTATGTTTGATCGGGGCAGATAAGTCCTCACCCTGACTGATGACCTCACCCGGATACAGTGGGTCTATATCTTATGCCAGACAAGTGATGCCGCTCTTGTGGTTCGTCTCTAGCTAGTGATGGCAGAGTGTCAGTCTCGCCACACGCTCCATGCCTTCCGTTCGAATCACGGCGGCAAGTTTCTTGGTGAGATGGACAGTTTCTTCGCCAAACATGGGGTTTTTTACCAGGTCTCCGCTCCTGCAACTCCTCACCAGAATGGTGTCTCTGATCGCTAGAACCGCACGATGGAGGATACGGTTCACGCTATGCAGTTTGAGTGCGGTCTCCCAGAGTCCTTTGCCTTGAAGGAATTCACCTAGATGACGTGAGTGTGGAACCGCCTCCCAAACGGTCGCCTTCTGGACCACATTATACCGTATGAGCTTTGGTTTGGCCACCGTGCTGACCTACGTCTCGCTTGTTTCTGGACATCCTTGGCTCCTATGTGGTACACAGAGGACCAGCAGGGGTCCAAGGTCTCATCGCGGGGTCGCTTGTGTGCCTTTGTAGGAATCTCCTGGCGTAGAAGGCACGGCGTTTTTGGGACCCCGCCCGTCGTTGCATCATTGAGTCTCGTGACTCGCTCTTCTTTGGGTCTCGCACCTACCGTGATCTGATCTCGATCACGTCACTGTCTGTAATGCATGTTCCTACGTTTGAGGCTTCTCGACAGATGGGGGAATCTGAGCCTGCGAGCACCTCTCGTCCGGCTGATGTGTCCGTTCGAGCCCCCTCCACTTCTCGGTCTCCGGCTCTTCATGACCCAGTGATCATCACTGTCCGCCTAGAGACCTCTCCACCACAGACCACTGTTCCCTCGCACCCCATAGGTATCCATGATCCTATACTTGTGTTCGCCAGTATTCCTGCCTCTGTATGTTGTCCTGTCTCACCTCTTGCTCCTATTGTCTCACCCATTCCCGTGTCTCCCACACGCGCATCTTTTTGCAGTGCACCACTTGCCTCTTTGCCTCAGCCCTCACCAGTTGTGGTTGTGCCTATCCATGAGCCTGAGGTGGGCCCTCGATCCCAGGTTACTCAGGTGAGCCCAGCAGTCATCTTCAACCATTGGTCTTCGGAGTCTAGCAAGTGTCAGGTCCCTCACCCAGGCAGTCCACTCGCAGCATCGCGAGTGGCGATCCCGGCACAAAGGCCCTAGGCCTGAGTGTCCGTACTTAGCACACAGATGTACATCTTGCGTGCCACGTAGGGCACAATCTCATCACTCCTCAGTTTCATATCACTTGTGATGCAGCAGCTGACCTTGTGGTCGTCAGACCTGGCCCTGAGGCGTGTGTACTTGCCACTCAGAGCTCCCCCTCTATGCTGCCTGATCCGGGCACACTAAGGGAAGCTCTCTCATCAGAGGATGTTGACGCCTCGCATGCTACTTGCGAGGATGAGCTTCGTATCATCCCACAGCATGGAGTTTATAAGCTAGTTGACCTTCCACCTGGGAGGAAGGCTATTCAGGTCAAGTGGGTCTTTCGAAAGAAAGGGAAACCGGATGGCTCACTGGAACGCCACATGGCTCGCTTGGTCGTCAAAGGGTACTTTCAGATCGAGGGCATCAATTACACTGACATCTATGCCCCTGTCGGTCGCACGACCTCAGCTCGTGCTCCATTCGGTGGAGTGGCTCAACATGACTGAGAACTGCACCACATGGATGTGAACAATGTGTTCCTCCAAGGCTCTCTAGATGAGGAGATTTACGTGGCTCAACCACCCGGCTTTGAGGATGGTGAAAAGGTCTGGCGCTCGTACAAGTCCTTGTACGGCCTCAAGCAGTCTCCTCGGTGTTGGAACCAGGAGATCACTTGCACCCTGACTCGTGTGGGATATGTATAGAGCAAGGCAGATCCCTCTCTCTTCATCCGACGGACGCCTAAGCGGTTTACCGCCATCCTACTCTATGTGGACAACCTTCTGATAGCATCTCCTTCCATGGAGGCCGTAAAGGAGGCCAAGGCGGTCCTCCAGACTACCTATAAAATGAAGGACCTTGGTCCTGCAGCGGTGTTTCTTGGCATGGAGATAGTGTGACACCACACACGTCGTACACTACTACTACGTCAGGCCTACTACGCACGTGTTGTGGGGGAGCGCTTCAATGACCTCCTTGGTGCAGTGTCCACGGCATCCACGCCTCTCACACCTGATAGATAGGATGCCCTAAAGGTGAATGATCCCACATCATTGGGAGAGACAGTGAATGTGACCTTGTACCTCCGTCTCATCGGATATCTGATATACATGGCCACTACCACACGCCCTCACATCGCCTTCGCCGTCAACCTCCATGCACAGCTTTCGTACGCTCCACATGCTAGAGCCCTTCATGCAGCTGTGCAAGTGGTGTGGTACGTGGTCTCCACACCGTACCTCGGACTCTGCTTTCGCAGGCAGTGTTCGGTGGTTCTTGACAGCTACACGGACAGCGACTGGGCCCAGAGTCAAGATGGATGTAGTCTCACCGGTTATGTGTTCCTGCTTAGTAGTACCACTGTGTCTTGGCATAGCGAGAAGCAGAGCTGCATTGCAAGTAGCTTGTGAGAGGCAGAGTGTGTTGCTCTGGGTGCAGGCGCTGCTGAGGCTATTTGGCTGTAGCGCTTGTTCCTTAGCTGGATTTGTGAGTACCCGCCATTGTGCTTCGTCACAAAAACCAGAGTGCCCTTGCCATTGCGGATAACTCTGGTGTCTTTCATGCCCGCACAAAGCACATTGCCATTGAGCATCACTTTGTGCGTGTTCTAGTGAAGCGACACGTGATATTCGTCATATGAGTTGGCACTGACATGCAACGTGCTGACTTCTTGACGAAGGCACTAACATGCGAGAAGTTTCTGGTGGCCATTCATTTTGTTGGGCTTCTCCCCCTGCCTGAGAGTGGTTGAGTGTGATATGTGTCTGTGTCTATGTCACGACTGTTTCTACACTCGTTCATGTACTTGTTTTAGTGTTGAACTCGTGTAAGGACATGCGTACCATCCGATCATGGGGGAATGTTGTGATTTGTGACATTCATGTCTACCTGTACAGTGTACTGTGACCACTCGGCCGTGTCCATGCCCGTGCAGATCCCTGATGCGGACCCAGGTGGTACCGGTGCGTTGTCTTGTTGTGGACTACCAGCTTGGAGCTGACCGACGACCGTCCCAGAGCTCTGGACGTTGCCTAGGACCTCCTACAGTTTTTATGCAACACGTAGGAATTTCTCGGTGGACTGGCCGTGGACGCGATTTGCATATTCTTACATTGTGTGTCCACCGTTTGATGCCGGATACATGCATGTGACCAACCCTAGTGTCCGGCTTGTGATTGTGCACATCTAGGTTCTGACAGCGTAGCATACTGACATGTCTATGTTGAGTTACGGCAAAAACGATGATTTTGGGACGTTTTTAGGACAGACCTTGTGCCACCGCGTGCGACACCCGCCGTGTGCCGCGGCAGGTACTTATGCCATGGACCTGGCATTTTTCATGTCTCTCTGCAAATGCTATTGAAGCATTGTGACATTTTGCCTTGTGTTCCCTTACCAGACCCTTATCGTTGTGTGTACGACTTGTGACTGTTGTCACCGTCTGACCTGGCACTGATGCCTAAACAGCGGCTGTGTCGCTAGGAGGCTTCCACGCATCTTCTCACCGACCTGGTTAGGATAGGCTGACCTGGGGTGGAGAACGCCGGCTGTTGCATGATTGCTTGTATCAGCAGTGTAGTGGGCCCTGTCAGGACCGTGGCGGCTGCGGTGACTCCCACTCCCGTTGCTACTGCGGAACTCAGCTAGGGATGCCTCACTGCTCTGAAACCATGAGAAGCTACCTGGACGCTTCCTCGTACCGTCGTTGCTAACGAGGCAACGCTATCTTGTTAGCAATCACACTATCACACAAGGCTAGTGTTCAAACAACAAGGATTGGACCGGGTGAGACGCTTAAAGTCTCATAAGCGTAATGGCTACAACATGCAGGGAGACTCGACAACTAACAGTAATACAACACAAATGCCTACCACGGCGTGCGGCTCATGACGCACGTAGCAGGGTCAGTTTGTCTCACAACTAGCCCAAAACCACTGTCTTGGGCGCAACTCTATGCACATGCATTCAAACGACGCACCATCTGAACCTAGAGATGCAGAATCTTGAGCCGGTCATTATGCTAGGTCACACACATGGGTTTGGCATTGAGTAGTGGAAAGACATAGCAAAAACATGAAAACAAGGTACATGGCCAATCTTGTAAGAATATCCCACGGTGAACATAAAAACTGCATGAGGCCCTAGCAAGCATCCAGCACGCCGCAGCACCTGTGTGGCAGTGCAGATGGGTGGACCATGTTGTTCCAACTCCAGCCAGGCCCTTGTCAGGTATGTGAACGAGTATGGACACGGTCGAATGGTCATGGTGAACTATGTAAGGCAGACGTGGACGACTTAAACAACAACTTTTAGAGAAGTTGGGGACATTAGTAGTAAGTGTAATTCTATGACAATTCTTTAGGGCATCTATGTAATAGTGGAAACAAGAATGAGATGTACTTGAGGTCTTGGGTGCTGAGTCAAGTGAAGCGTGCGACGCCACGTCGTGAGAGGGTGTTGTGAGAAACATCACGCAGAAGTCTTCTAAAGGAGTGCATTCAGAAAAATATAGTGCCACCAAGAACTTGACTTCACAATGTCAAGAATTCGATGTTATTCGCGATAGTCTTGTTGACACTTCTCGAAAGTTGTTGATCCTACTAGAATCTCTTGGAACGTAATACTAGAGGTCGGGGTAGGAAGCTAAAACTCGCTCAGTATAACTTAAAAAAATCATGAGGTTGATTTCGGGTGGGACATAAATGTAAGGAGAGAAATGCACACGAGCTGAGTCTCGGGATTTGTGTATGTTTCCAACAAAACATAGTCTCATGATGGAGAATTCATTGTTTCAGCTATAACGAGATGATAGGAGGGCCCTTTCCCCACCTGGAAATTCCATTTTCATGATTTGAATTTTTTTGCATGCTCTCCACCTCAGGAGATTATGCAACAAAATGCAGGTCGCATCTTGGCCAAGGCAACCATTCATGTAGCCTCTTTGGAATAATAAGATCTATATTGAAAGCCTTTTCTAATAGTTTTTCGTTTTAATCACTGTAGATCATTTTTTTCTGGCTCGGTTTCATCTCTGATGTTGCTCTGGTCTCAGGTTGCCCCCCATGTATCAATCAGTATGGGCCAGGGAAGGAGTGGAAATTATGTCCCAGTTCGGGACCTTTTGTTGTCTCTTTGCCAGCGTGGCGTTGCTCTTTTTCGCACGAAATTCGCGGCCATGTTCACCCAGTGGCCAGGCTGACGTGGTGCGATTGCCGTCGTGGCAGCAATGCGGATTCCCTCCTGTCCGAGC
>SZWC01016077.1:11338-22407 GCA_023375785.1 Penium margaritaceum
ACATGTTGATGGATAGACCCGGGACAAGCAGGACATGTTGATGGATAGACCCGGGACAAGCAGGACATGTTGATGGATAGACCCGGGACAAGCAAGACATGTTGATGGATAGACCCGGGACAAGCAGGACATGTTGAGGGACAGAAAAGAGACATGTATCTTGGCCATGTTGGTGTGAGTTGCAGAATGCTCAATTTACTTTCAAAGAACATGTGTACCAAACAGAGTAAAAAACTTGAGCACAAGTGCGGGAGGGACGGGTAGAGAGGGATAGTACTGACGTTGTGTAGCCTGTGGCGGTCAGCCGAAGAATGTCAGCGCTTGAGACGTGGTTGGCGAGTCGCCCGCCAGGGAAAATCTCGGCGTACTTGTCGGGATGCTTCGTTGCAATGTGCGTCGCCATGGTGGACGTCTGTCCACCGCTCATCTTGTACTCCGTGTCGCAAAGGGTGCACTTGCGCTTGCCTGTCGCAGACTTCACGAACACCTTGTGCACAGGGCTGCGGCCTGCCTTGGCATCAGCAAGTGCGTCGGCGTCAACGGCAGGTGGAGCCGCAGGCGGGGGCGCAGTGGGGCCTGTGACCTGGGCCACGGTGGTGATGACTGAGAGTGGAGAGGCAGAGGTCTTGGGTGCAGGGGTAGGGCCGACAGCAGGTGCGGCGGATTCAGCTGCAACAGGTGCAACTGCTGCAACTGCTGCAACTGGCGGCGTTGCAAAAGTCACCGTTGCCGGAGGCGTGGCAACGGTTGCCGAGGTGGCAACCGTTGCTACCACGGGTGCCTTAGAAGCAGCCGCAGCCTCTAGGCTGCGGAGTGCTGTCGCGTAGTGCAGGATGGAGGCCGCCGCGGCCTTGCCCTTGGCCGTGCCTTTGCGGGCCTTCTTGCCTCGACGGCGGATGTCGTAGTCCTCGTCCTACTCGAACGCCACCAGGTCAAGGTTAGCTTCTTCGTCGGCTTCCTCGTCCATGTCGTCGACGAGGTCCTTGGGCGCGGCTTCCCAGTCTTGGTCATTGTCGTTGTCCCCGGCTGTGCACCGCCGAGAGGAGGACAACTGCTGGCGCATCCGCTATGCAGCCTTGAGAGCCGCGCTGCGGTGCATGCTGGAGGACCCGGGAGCGGAGAGGATGGCTTGTAGATCGCCAAGGGAGTCCTTAGGCGCAGAATGGGACGGGTCCATGGTGAAGATGGTGTGAGAGTAGCTGGAGTTCTGTACTTGGGGTGTTGAACTGCTGCATGCACTACGCTAACCGTTGTTAAGACCTCGTTGCGCAAGGCACTCGCGTCGCTCAAATCCTCGGACGCGAGGCGCCTTAGACTGCATGCGCGCTTCGGTTGTCCTTGGTCGACTCGCACAAGTTTCAGTGTTCAAACGATAACCGTCCATGAAGTAGGATCCGACATCGCGGATGCGTCTTATTGGCAACCATCGATCGAAGACTGCACCCTGCAAAATTTGTTTTCTCAGTGCACTTGGAAAAAAGGACGAGGAAACAAACTGTATAATTAGGCGAGATGAACCGGTGGGATGATGCTGCAAACAACGACAACGGACTTTGACAAGAATAAATGTTGGAAAGGAAGAAGGTAGTCGAAAGTAGGCCAGGTAGAAACAATAGAAAATAACACCACATGCGACGTTCGAATTTTGAACGTTCGAACAGACGCAGGGGGACGTAGCCGACATGAGTTGGGCTTTCATGGAGTGAAACGTATATTTCCTACTGGTTTGTTTCACAAACCCGAAGTACACGTAGGATATGTACTTCGGGTGGGATGACCGACGGTGGACGCGCGTCATTGGCGGACGTTGACGTCCGCAAAAAAAGGATGCACGAAAAAGGGACCCGCAAAAAAATGGAAGCGCGAAGTACAAAACTTTTCGAAGGATGCAAACCTGTACGCTAATGTTCAACGGACAGCCAAACTAATGTTTGACTTGCTAAGAAAAAAGTAATCACGGAGGCGGATTCGTCATGACACCGCGAGTTCCGACGGACCACGTGTGCCTTGACGTAATGGGACCACAATCGATTTACGTGAATGCACCTCCGATTTGTGCGATGGAGGATCGGATCGTTTGAGCGAGGACCCATATGTTAGAAATTTTTCATCGCCAAACCATGTGTGATATGCTGGTATGCTGTCACCCGTACCGAATATGTGGAACACGTCATGTGATTGTCGGTTTTTGTGCTTTCGATCTCGATTTTTTTAATCGGATGGATCGAAATTGTCAGATCGAAACTGATCGAACAAGAGCACCGATGACAGATTGAGATTGAATCAGCGATTAACTCGATGCCATCGATCTGCTCCAGTTCAATCCAGATCGACGGCCGATTTGGCCGATTTCCAATTCGTTCCGATTTTCTGGCTCGAATTGAAAAATCGAACTACCAGCCCTACTCCCACTCCTCCGTTCCATCCCCCTCCGCCTCCTCCTCTCCCTCTCCCTCCCTCTCCCCCTCCTGTTTCCCCTCCTGTCCTCCTCCCCCTCCCGCTCTCTCTCTCCCTCCCCCTCCCCTCCAACCTCCACCTCCGCCCAACCCTCCCTACCTCGTCCCTCCCCCCATGCCCATCCGCCTCCCTTTCCACCTCACCCTCCCCATCCCTCACCCCCCTTCTCCCACGGTCTGAAATCCCATCATCTTCCCCCTCCCCCTCCCTCTCCCACCCTCCCCCCTCCCCCTCCCCCTCCCGTTTCCCCTCCTGTCCTCCTCCCCCTCCCGCTCTCTCTCTCCCTCCCCCTCCCCTTCTCCCTCCCCTTCGCCCTTCGCCTCCGCCTCTCCCACTGCCATTCCCGGCCCCTCCTCCTCCAACTCAGCCTCTCCCTCTGCGTCTCCACACCCCCTCACCCTTGCCCTCCCCCTCCCCGTCGCCCTCCCCCCTCTCCCTCCCCCTCCACCTCCCCCGTACCCTCCGGAGCCACCTCCCCAGCCCCCCCCCACCGCCTCCCCCTCCTCGTCCCCCTCCGGCGCCCTAGCCGAAGGCGTCGCCGTCCTCCTCGCTCTCGCCCTCGTCCTCGTCCTCGTCCTCGCCCTCGCCCTCGCCCTCGTCCTCGTCCTCGCCCTCCCCCTCCCCCCTCCTCATTCTCCTCCTCCTTCGCCTCCCCTATCCTCTGTCCTTCCCGCATTGTCATTGTTACCCTCCCCCGTCCTCCCTCGTCTCGTACCGACAGTAGTGTCGCCCCTCGTTCGTCGTTCGTCATTCGCGATCGCCCCGCCGCCGCGCTCTCTCCACTTCGCGCTCACCCGTACGCTCAGCACACTAACTTCGCGATCTCACGGAAAGCCTCGCGCTAGGATCGAGAGATCGCAAGTCACTATGCGCTATGAGTTGTAGCTAGGGTCCTGTTCAGTCATAAATTGTACTCGCACCTTTTACCTCGACTTTGACAAGATTCCGTTTCTTTACCTTGAGAGAATGTATTCAGAAGTAAAGAGAAGCGACCAATTTGTTGCAAGGGCCACCTGCTTACGTGGCATCACCTGCGCACGGTGGACATTTTTGTGTGCTTTTTCGAGAATGGACATTGTTGCACTGGACAATTTTGTGTGCTACTTCAGGCGGTGGACAAATTTGTGTGCTCGTACAACAACCGGCCATTTTTGTGTGCTATTTGACAAGGTGGACATTTTTGTGTGCTCGTACGGTGACCGGCCATTTTTGTGTGGTACTTTAAAAACCATGCTATAATTCCATCTTTCTCCCAAACTGGTCGATTACAGGTAAGAGCTCGGTCCCACTAAACCGCGGAGGAGGTGAAAAACTGAAAGGGCGGAAAGCCAATATAGCCCTCATTTCGGACAATAAGCCCCATCCGCCCCCACCTTGCAACAATAAGCCTAATCCGCCCCTTCTACACCGACGCGAGTTTGCAGGCAAAGAAAATCAATGTCACACCCCTCTCGTCTGTCCAAACATAGCATTTCGACGTCGCATGGATGCGGCGTTGACATGCTGATGTCACATTTTTCGACCCAATCATAAAAAACTCCTTAATAGAAGGGGTTGTGATTTTTCATAAGTGGTTTGCCGGTAGTTTGCATGGGGGGTTCGAGACTCCCCATGCATTGAAAGGGAACCTGCTTGGCCCTGCTACCGCGGGGATCGGCAGGTTCCCACGCAAAAGAAAACCCTAAAACCCCGGGTGTAATTAGGGGGTGGGTTTGTCTATACTGTGTATATCAAACAAGGATATAAAGTTGAACAAAGTGTAAAATAAAACAAAAATGGATTTTCTCCTCCCCATTGATGGAGCGGGGATTCCTATGGACGCCCGTCCGTCGGAGTCCCCAGCGAGGTTCCCTCGCCCCCCCTCCCCCCCTAAATCCCCCTTACCTCATGGCAGCCCACCAGCCATCCGTTCCATCGTGGCCCTCAATCGCGAGGGCCTCAATTGGCAGGTGGGTGGGAAGGTGGGCTGCGAGAGGCACGGGGGGGGGGGGGGGGGGGGGGGAGGTCAGCCACTGCCAAAGTGCCGACCGACGGACGACGGCCGGCAATCCCCCCCCCCAATCCCTTAGGCATGGTGGGCTAGAATGCGGCCCTCCATCATGACGGCTGCGATGTAGAGCCGCATTCTAACACGCCATGCCCGATTTCGCCATGCTTCTAATCAACGGCATGCGTTGCTGTTTGAGCATGGTGAAAACGTGCAGGCAGATAGGACTTATTGTTGCCAGACAGGGGCGAAGGGGGCTTTTTGTTCCGACGGAGGGGTACATGAGGGTCACACGTGACAAAACAGGGGGGAATAGGTAGTAGGTAGTGGAAGAAGAGACAGGAACACTGTGGAGCAAGCACCAAGATGGGTGCACCATGTATGGAGGTCAAGAACCACAGAGATCTGTCAAAGTGCAATGAGAGGTGAGAAGTAACGAAGTAACAAGCAACAGAGTTGTTACGGGGTGGGGAGAGCGAGCGAGCGAGCGAGCGAGCAGCGAGCTCGATCTCGCTCGCCACCCTCGAACCTGGGGGATTCGATCCAACCTACCCACAAGACAATTTTCTACCAGAGTGTAGGTGTGCCAAGCAGATATCTGGCTAGTGGGCGAACCCGGTTATTCTCATGGCCCATCGTGCGTGAATGGACGTGAGCCATACAGGTGAGGTTGGCAAGCTTTTTTTTATCCATGCCATGGCTCGTCTTGGTGGAAACTCTACCGGGATGAAGGTCTCTGGCTTAGTCACCTGCATCAGTGTTAGTGGAGTGTGTGCAGCGAGGCCAGAGGTCACAACATGCCATAAATCAACACTCCCCCATGACTCGCAGCCGACATACACGTGACCACGTACGCACAGGGACAGGGGTATCTCCCCCATGACCCACAGCCGACGCACAGTGACACACACGGACATTCACAAACGAGTGTCACAAGGAGTGACAGACAACGATGCAAGCACTAATCACAGCCATTCAGCCAGGATCACTACGCAGACACAACAACCCAACAGCATGCACAGCAGCCTTGAAGACATTGCTGCCGAGTGCCTTCGTCAGGAAATCGGCGCGCTGCTGTCGTGTATCAACCCAGACGACCTGGACATCACCTGCAGCGATGCACTCACGCACAGAATGATGCTCAACATTGATGTGCTTCGTGCGTGTGTGATGCATGCCATCATGTTCAGCAATCGCCTTAGTGCTTTGATTGTCACAGCGCAAGGTGATACAGCGGATGGGGACGCCAAGCTGCTGTAGTAAGCGACACAGCCACACACTCTCGCAAGTGCCTACGCCCAGAGCAACATACTCAGCCTCACTTGAGCTGCGTGCCACATAGCCCTGCTTACCACTCTTCCACGACACTGCGGTCCCGCCAACGAGGAAGATGTAACCTGTACGGCTGCGTGCGTCAGTGTCATGTGCCCAATCGTTGTCCGTGTATCCATCCACAACTATAGATGGTTGTGCACGATAACACAACCCAGTGCGTGTAGTGGAGAGGACGTACCAGACAACGCGCAGTGCAGCCTCCATGTGTCGAGCTCGAGGAGCCTGGGAGAACTTGGCCAGGAAGTTCACAGAGAAGGCGACATCTGCCCTGGTCGTGGTCGCCAGATACATCAGTGACCCAATGACGCGGAGATAGTCGGTTACATCGACGGACTCCCCCAGCTTAGACACATCGAGTGTCTTCAGCAGCCTCTGACCTGCTGGGATCATTGGCGTGGACGCGGTGGGTGTGGACTCAAGCAGTGAGGCAAAACGCTCCCCCAGGCTGCGGACGTATGTAGCCTGGTGAACATGGAGCGTGCAACGAGAACGATCACTCTCAAGCTCCATGCCCAAGAAGACAAAGGAAGGGCCCAAGTCTTTCATCTTGTACGTGGACTGCAGAAGCGTCTTCACTGACTGGACATCGGTCTGACTGGGGGATGCTATCAGTAGATCATCCACATAGACGAGGACGGCAACGAATGGGGCGATGGGTGGACTGACAAAGAGCGACGGATCCACCGTACTACGTCGGTAACCTCCTTTCTCAAGAATGGAAGTAATCTCTTGGTTCCAACACCGTGGTGACTGTTTCAGGCCATAGAGGGCCTTTCGCAGGCGCCAGACTCAGTCTGTGCCGTCAGAGAATCTGGGAGGCTGGACCATGTAGATCTCCTCGTCCAACTATCCATGGAGGAACGCATTGTTCACATCCATCTGTTCGAGCTCCCAGTCGCGATGAGCCACAAGACTTAACAGCGCTCTGGCAGTGGTATACCGCCCGACCGGTGCAAACGTCTCGTCAAAGGCGACGCCGGGGACCTGGGAGAAACCCTTTGCTATGAGACATGCCTTGTATTTGTCGAGTGCACCGTCGGGCTTGTACTTGCGCCGAAATACCCAACGGGCGTCGATGGCTTTGTGCCCAGGAGGTAGATCGACAAGCTCATAGATCGAGTGAGCTCCAAGGGCGTTTAGCTCGTCACGCATGGCAGCCTCCCACTGCTGGGAGTCGGAGGCTACACGTACTTGACGTACGGTTGTCGGCTTAGAGGGTAAGGCAGTAGTGACCAACGTGGCGTGACACTCGACAGTGCTGCATAACAGAGCAGCTTCCAGGGCCTGCTCATGCTCGGAGGCGAGGAGCGTATAGCAGAGGGCAGAACTGGGATGGATGATCCCAGTAGCTAGGCCTAGTGCCTCCATTCCGGTGGGAAGAACAGGCGAGTGATCAGCCTGAGACGCAGACTGAGAGGGATGAGGGCGTGCCGATGTCGTGGAAGTGGTACAACGGTTGGGTAAGGCACGAAGGCGTCCACCCCGGACAAAGGGTGAAATAGGAGCAGAACTAGTGGGGACAGGCGGAGGTAGGTCAGACACCCGGACGGGAAAGACTACGGGCGAAGAAGCAACGGGAGGTGTGCCTGGGCTGGACGGGACAACGGGAGATGAGGCAGACCGGACAGCATCAGTGCTGGGAGACGATGGTGTGTCAGAGGGGCTGGGCGACACGGCAGGTGAGGAAGACACAGAGAAGGTAGGGACAGGCCCTGACGACAAGGACTGCACCGAGGGTGAGAGCTGCGGTGTAGCACCAGGGACTACAGGACCGGCAGGACCGACATCCCCCCTCAGCCAAGAGAGAGGCAGGAGGGAGGAGGCAGGAGGCAGGCGATTGAGATCCCTAAGGAAGACAGACTCAAAGAACAAAGCATCGCGAGACTCGACGACACGCTGCCGGACAGGGTCCCAAAACCGCCAGGCTTTGGACTGGGCAGACACGCCGAGAAAGGGGCAGAGACGACCGCGAGGGGACACTTTCCCATCATGGAGATCCTCCGGGAGCCCGACAGACGCGATGCAGCCCCAGACCCGAGCGAGGCGCAGATCAGCCCGACTGCCATGCCAGCGCTCAAAGGGTGTGATGGTGCGGGGAAGGGGACCGTGCGGAACACGGTTCCAGAACCATGTCATGTAGCACATGGCTTCGAAGGCAAAGAGCGGCGGCAGACCGGACTCAGACAGAAGTGTTTGGACGCCGTCGGCAAGTGTCCTATTCCAACGCTCAGAGACACCGTTTTGCTGGGGTGTGTAAGGAGCCAACGTCTCCAGGCACACCCCACGAGACTCGAGTAGACGAGTGGTGGGACCAAGGAATTAACCACCACGGTTGCTGCGGAAGACACGCAACGACCGCTGACAAGCACGTTCGGCCTGAACAAGCTAGGACTCAACGACGAAACAAACGTCGCTCTTCTGACGAAGAGCAAACACCCAGCGGAAGCGAGAAAATTCATCGGTAATGCACAAGACATAGCGACCAACGTCACCTAAGAGGTCATGAGGCAAAGGCCCCATGACATCTGCATGCACACGATCCAGGGGATGTGTGGAGAGTGAGTCAGAAGGAGAGAACGGAGAGCGATGCATCTTTCCTTGCGCATAGTCAAGACAATCGGCAGGGCAAGGGGCAGGGAAGGTAGAGGGCGAGAGACTAAGAGCGGGCTGGAGACGCAGCATGCTGTGAAGAGCATCAGTGTGGACATGACCAAGGCGACGATGCAAGAGACATCCAAGGTCAGGAGCGAGAGAAGTGGCAACGTGAGCAAGAGCAAAACTGACAGCAGGAGCGGAGGGGGCGTGCAAGGGAACACGATAGAGTTGGCCACACTTCACACCACGGAGCACAGCAAGTTGGGTAGAACGGAGACAGAGGTTGCTGACACCACGGCTAGCAGTGAAGTCCATACCTTGATCATCTAGGGATGGCACAGACAGCAGGCTGAGTTCCAGCGAAGGCACGTACAGAACATCAGGCAGGTATAGAGCACCGCTGGGTCCAACAAAGCGCACGACGTCCACACCCTGAACAGGCAGCAACTGCCCAGACCCAGTACGGACAAAACGGACAGACCCGACGGGGCCCAACAAGACGAACGAGGAACGCACGGACGTCATGTGGTGGGTTGCCCCTGAGTCAAGGACCCAGAGGCCACAAGACACACGGGCGGAAGGGTGCACTGTGGACGTGGCAACAGTGCTAATGGAGGATGAGGACAACGTACAGAGGGAGAGACCACGCGGGAGAAAGTCGGTCTGCCAACACTCAATCCACGAGACAGACGCACACAAGGCACCCAGAATGTGACCAGGAGCATCTCCACGAAGGACACTATCAGTCTCACATGCAAGACCTCTGGCCACCGGTGCAACACTCTCACCTCCCTCATCGCAAAGGCAAAGGAGCTGAAGGAGAGACTGCTCAAGGTGGCGTTCACGATCACCGCGATCACCATCCACAGACGTCGGCGGAGCGGGAGTAGACGCGCCGATGGAGGGGGGGAACCATGATGGAGCAGCATAGGCTGGTGACGGGGGGCCAGCATACACAACAGCGCCGTAGGGAGGTGGCCAGCCCCAGGGATAGGAGGCAGGAGTCGGAGGTGAGGTCACACCGGAGGCGGCGTGAGCCTGAGCCGGGAGGGAGGTGGTGGAGCGTGATGGAACACCGACATGAGAGGACGATGATGCGGAGGAGTTGGTGGTGCGGGCCCAGTGAGCGCGCATGGCCCGGGCAAGGCGGAGGTCATCTGGGGGGGCTGGACAAGCACGAGCAGAATGCTCAGCAGAGCCACAGTTCCAACACACAACAGTATCAGGCGCCCGCGAGGAAGCTGAAGCGCCCTTGTCCTTGCTTTTGCCCTTGCCCTTCCCCTTTCCCTTTCCACGACCTTGGGAGGAGAGGGCAGAGGCAGGGGAGGACGAGGAAGAAGCGGCGGAGGCAGAGGAAGTCGCAGAGGAGGAGGGGGCAGTAGCAGTGGTAAGTGTAGTAATACCAGTGACGGCAGAGCGGTGGAGGCGCTTGTTCTGGAGGCTAGTCCACCAAGCCGCAAGACGCTCTAACGTGAAGTCCCAGAGAGCACCAACCCCAGGAGGGGACTTGGGCGGAACTGGGAGCGAGGCAAGGCGCTCCAGCTCATCAGGTGTGACGTCACGAAGGAGATCTGACAACTCAGGAATAAGACCGTTGACCATGGTCAAAACGGCGGAGAGTTGGCCAGGTGCCGCTTTGTCAAGCTCACGAAGGAGTTTGAGACCACGAGCCCAATAGGCATCGGCGGTTTCATCAGCACGCATAAGAAGCGTGTTGAACTGGACTATAAGCGCGCTCTGTGCGGCTTGTCCAGTGACAGTGGTACGGCGACGCAGCATGGCGTATGCGCCAATGGGGTCAGCAAGACGCTGGGCAACAGGGTCAGCATTGAAGGTGCCGACGTCATCAATCAGTGACTCAGGGGCAGCAGCGATGAGAGCTCGGATTGCACAAGCAGAATCAGCAGCAACCGGTGTGAAGGGATCAACAGCAGGGGAGTAGTACTCCCACAGCTGTTCTCCTTGAGCCCAGGCACTGAAGCGCACTTCCCAGGAGGAGAAAGCAAGGGCAGAGGTAAGCGCAGGCGGCTGAGAAAAGAAGTCATGCTGGTGAAGCGTAGGCGGTTTGGTGGCAGTAGCGGTAGTGTTAGTGGGAGGAGCAGCAGAGGTGCTAGAGGCAGAGGTGGTGGCAGCCGGAAGAGTGGCACCGGTAGGGGGAACAGCCGGCGCAGCAGGGATTCGGCGAAGGACAATAGCAGCCACTTCATCAGCGAAAGCAGCGCGGTTGTCCTCAGCAAGCTTAAGCCGGTCCTCAGCCTCCTGCTGGGCCTCGCGAGCGAGGGCCAGCTGGCGATAAAGCGAAGCAATGACTGACTCGTCGTCACCGGGCATGGTGACGACGTGGGGGCTCTGTCGGACAGATTTCGGCAGAGTTTCCCCAGCCCCAGTGGGCGTGGGAAATATGGGGTTGCCTGAGGCAAAAGAGAACAATGTTGCAGGACAGCCCACCCCGAGTCAGACAGGACAAGCCACGCACAGGAGACAAGAGAAGCATGCATGTAGGTTCAAAATGCAGCAAGCCAAGTCAGGAGGATGGGCTACGCAAAAAGACAAGAAGAGGTGGGATAGCAGCAGCCGCGGAGGCAGACAGGACAGAGACAGTGGAGACGATGGGCACCGTCAGAGCAAGAACTCCGGTGGTACAGGCAGCACAGAAGGTGATGACGACGGCTGTGATGGAGACTGCCGCCGTGAC
>SZWC01016077.1:24791-57826 GCA_023375785.1 Penium margaritaceum
GATCTCGCTCGCCACCCTCGAACCTGGGGGATTCGATCCAACCTACCCACAAGACAATTTTCTACCAGAGTGTAGGTGTGCCAAGCAGATATCTGGCTAGTGGGCGAACCCGGTTATTCTCATGGCCCATCGTGCGTGAATGCACATGAGCCATACAGGTGAGGTTGGCAAGTTTTTTCTTGATCCATGCCATGGCTCGTCTTGGTGGAAACTCTACCGGGACGAAGGTCTCTGGCTTAGTCACCTGCATCAGTGTTAGTGGAGTGTGTGCAGCAAGGCCAGAGGTCACAACATGCCATAAATCAACAGATAGGACTTATTGTTGCCAGACAGGGGCGAAGGGGGCTTTTTGTTCCGATGGAGGGGTACATGAGGGTCACACGTGACAAAACAGGGGGGAATCGGCATTTTCACTGAAACTAAAAACAACACAGATTTTAGGTCGAGTTTGGAAATGGACATGACAGATCGACGCTTCCGTATGTTGACTGGCGGCAATGACTTCATGCATTCCCCCCAAGTCCGCCCGTGTCCTCTGAACGGGGTGGGTTCAAGAAGACGAGAAGTCAAACGGAGCCCACCCTCCCGAAGGGCTGGGTGGACACCGGTTTGCTGGAGAGCCCACGGGAGGCCACCCACCCCATGGGGGGTGTGGGCTCCTGCACCAACAACTTCAGGATGAAAGACACCAGCTAATGGCCATCGGAAGAGTGGGCTGCATGCCTGAATCCATCCTAGCACATGTCTGTAGAGACGAGGCCATTTGAACCGTCCAAAAAATGAAAGTGAGTGTTTTTGCTGTTTCAACGACCACCGAGCTTCACTGGGACCAAGCTTTAAGTGGCATGACACTAGAAGCTAGCAATGTCCTCAAAGTTGCACGACCTTGACTTGGGTGACCTTGCTCAAAAGCAACACGATCGCGGTGGATGATCCGCAACTTGCGGACTTCCGAACACGGTCGTGCAGTCCGAGTACATTTCCATGGATTGATGGATGGAGTTTTTGAGCTGCCAACAAAATTGAGGAAACTGGATGGTCCGGATGACAGCATACATATAATCATGAATCACGATGGCTTCCCACCCAAGACAACATTCGGCTGATACCATCGCGTGATCGACTTGGACAGTATAATTTCGTGACCCTCTTTCGGTGTCCATTATATATTTCTTGAGTGACTTGTTTTGGGCAACGCTTGTGAATCCTCTTTCATCTAGCCATTTCCATCTAGCCTCTAGGCGGATGGATTGGATGGTGTGCTACGATTGACAAACATCACTACCCGATGGACCTGTCCAGGACATCACATTGAGCGGGAACCAATCTCCGCAGATACATGTACGGATAAGAAAATCCGCATCATCCATTTCCTTGGAATGGACTTCGATCTCATCTTTTGACTGGGCGGGATGGTGTGGGAATCCCATCGATCAATCGATGGAAACAAACTCTTAGTAAGAAACACGATAGCCGCCGAGGTCTCGCAAGTTCAAGGACTGTGTGAGTCAATCGTGACATGCTAACACGCCACAGTTTGGCCAGCCAGAGGAGAGGACAAATAGGATACATTGTGCCAAGCGCCTGAAGGAAACTACCAAGTGATCCCTATTTTGACGGACCATCATCTAAGCGTCCACAATTTCAGAAGAGGCCATACTCCACCCTCAATTGCATAGTTAGTTCTCGCGCCACACCCATTTTCCAAACCTCATGTATGCTATGCTAAGTGGCACATGATGTTATGCTCAAGGAAATGTGGGTAGTTCAGAGGGATGGGGTGTGGAGCAGAAGACGAGTCGATGAATTGGGACAGATAGATGATTTTCATTTTGCGGGAGGTGTACGTCGATGAAAAATATCAAAAAAATTGAGCACATATCAACAATGACGAGAATCGTAACGAGGCATAACAATTCGTTCTTTGGCGCTGAAGCCCAGTGACGCGTACGACATTGCATCATAAGTGGTCATTTCGAGGAACTTGGGTCAACCCACAGCTCCATCAGAACAGGGAGAAGTAGGAGTTATTCTGGTGGCCTCACGCAACGATGTTTTTGTCGGTGACAGGCATTGCATGATTCCAAGGATGCACCCTGGCCGCAGACGCATGGTCAAAACTATGCTCCATCTACCAGTCAAGCAACCTTGCCAATCAGCTCTTCATCTTCAAACGGCTCGTCACCCTCCGAGCCAATGAAGGCGACAACGTCATGGAGATCATGCAGCAGATTGAGTCGCTCGCAGCGGAGTGCGTGGCCACTGGTTGGGAGGTCGAATCTCAGTTGCAAGCTATGATCCTCCTTCTGGCCTTGCCGGACAGTTGGAGTCCCATGATCACAGTCCTTGGTGNGCAGAAGCATGGTCAAAACTATGCTCCATCTACCAGTCAAGCAACCTTGCCAATCAGCTCTTCATCTTCAAACGGCTCGTCACCCTCCGAGCCAATGAAGGCGACAACGTCATGGAGATCATGCAGCAGATTGAGTCGCTCGCAGCGGAGTGCGTGGCCACTGGTTGGGAGGTCGAATCTCAGTTGCAAGCTATGATCCTCCTTCTGGCCTTGCCGGACAGTTGGAGTTCCATGATCACAGTCCTTGGTGGCTGGCCTTTCGACGAGCTGAAGTACCCGAAGGTTGCTGAGTACGTGCGCAATGAGTGGATGCGACGTGGCGGTTGAGAGAGTGCAGTGGCATCAAGCTCAGCTTACACGGTTCATCCTCACAGTGGAGGCCGAGGCAACAAGTGGAAGGGTGCCAAACAGGGCACTAAGAAGGGTGACAAGAAGGGGGAGTGCTTCAACTGCGGCAAGGAGGGCCACTACGCGCACAACTGCCCCAAGAAGAAGCCAGACCGGTGGGAGCGGGGCGGGAAGAAAGACGAGCAGGCCCTCATGGCGTACAACTCCACAAACTTGAAGGATCCGGGAGTTACCGTCATTGACTCCAGAGCAGGCTGCCACACGCAATGCAATAGGGCGGCATTTATCACCTACGGTGCCTCGGAGAGACGCTTGACGGTGGCCAATGGAAAAACAGAGGTGGCCGCCGGTGAGGGTAACGTCCGCATTGAGTCAATTGTGGATAGCAAACATGTCACGAGCACAATCCACGATGTGCTGCATATGCCCAACTTTGGGGCAAACCTGCTCTCCGTCAGCGAGCCTTACCGACAAGGGACTTGAGGTGCTCTTCACAAAGAAGGAGGCCGTCATCCGCAAGGAGGGCAAAGGTGAGGTGATTGCGCGTGCCAAGAGGGAGGACGACTTGTACCTGCTACGCGCAAAGATCCTCGGCAGCCGGGCGGGGTCCAACGCCGCAAATCTTGCAACAAAGGATGGAGGAGACCTGGACCTATGGCACTGCCGACTCTGCCACATTTCTCCATCGACAGTGAAGGAGACGGCTAAGAGGGAAGTGGTGCTGGGTCTCCGAATTAGCGGCCTTGATGGAACCAAGGAGACCGTGTGTGAGACATGCATCATTGGCAAATCAACGCGGCAACCGTTTGTGGCCAAGGGGACGCGTGCATCAGCAGAATTGGCAGTGGTACACACAGATGTGTGTGGACCGCTTGAGAGCTCCATCGGCGGAGCTCGCTACTTCCTCACCTTCATCAATGACCACAGCCGGAAACTCTACCTCTACCCAATGAAGAGGAAGAGCGAGGTCCTTGCGTGCATGCAGGAGTTTTTGGCAGATGTGGAGCGGCAAACAGAGTTGAAGGTGAAGGCGTTCCGGAGTGACAACGGCGGTAAATATGCGGGGTGCCTTGGGTGGATGAAGAGCAAGGGGATTGAGTGGCAGAAAACAACTCCACACTCCCCACAACAGAATGGTTTCGTAGAGAGAGCGAATCGCACAATCCTTAACATGGTGTGATCCATGTTGAGCGACGCCGGCCTTACACAACGGTATTGGGCGGAGGCGGCACGGACAGCGGCATACATAATGAACCTTACACCGACCAAGCCGTTGAAGAAAAAGGAGAGCAAGGCGTGGAAGACGCCACACGAGGTGTGTAGCGGGAGGAAGCCGGTAGTGGGTCACCCCCGCACGTTTGGTTGCATTGCACATACGGTGGTGCAGGCATGTGAAGGGCGGAGCAATCTCATCACCCTTCACAAGCTCAAGCAATCCCTTGTCATCAAGGAAGACCTCAGAATGCCACCTCCACAAGGCAAAGCCTGTCGCATCAAACTTAAGGACAGCGCGGCTGCTCTCTTGCTTGCTGGTCGCCATGTCTTGCTGTTGGAAGCATGAAATCAAGCTGACTTTGAACCCCTTAGAGGCGTGGGCCCATAACCCTTTGTTGGCCTAGGGGTGAGTGTGCACCCTGGAGGGTCCCTAGCAGTGGCGGGTTCACACCACCAACTGTTTTTGGAGAGACTGAAACTGTGGAGGCTAATGGTTCGAAGGATGGCAGAAAACTAGTCAGAGAGTGTGGCAACAGTTTTGGCCTCAATTGACTGGGAATGAACACCTTATCAAGGCTGACAAGCAGTTGCGTTTTATAGCCACTGATGTAAGATTTCCAGAACACCAAAGCATGCCAGATTTGAAGCTTCCTAGCAGATTCTATGGCTTCTAGAGTGGCCCTTGGTAGGCTGTCCTTTTCCCACCTATGAAGGCATCACTTCCTTCCCCTAGAAGCTTCTGCCCCTTCCAAGATTCCTCAGCTTGCTTCTGGTAGGAGAGAAGGTATCCAGAAGACCAAGACACCTGTAGGTACCTTGTAGGACAAGTCACCCCTTCTAGAGGGTGTGCCACCTTCCTGGACCCTCACCTGGCCTTCTAGAAACTCAAGGAGGAATTCTAGAGTTTGAGCTAGCTTCCTGGCACCTGTTTTTCACCTCCCTTGAGGCAGGGCAGAAATTGATCTTGTGGGACTTGAACCCGGGCCCCTGCCTCTAGAGGTGGACACCATGAACCACTAAGCCATGTTGGCTTGTCTTTTTGGTGTTCCTTTTTGGAGTCACTCCTGCCATGGTGAGGAGCATCACTCCAACACACCATGTGGGTAAGTAACTACCTTGGTTATTTTCTTGATTTGGTGAGGTCATGATTCCGATTATGACCCCATGCACATCTTGGTTGTTATGGAAGCTTCTAAGAAAGAAATTCCGTAGCTTCTTGGACGGTACATGGTTGGTCTGTCACTTTGACACTAGGATGCTTATGTGTCAAGAGCACGGTCCAAGTCTATTGGTGATGTTGCTAGTTAACGCCACTTCCCAGGAATGTGCTTTTGAGTTGTAGGACTGGGTATACAACTACGAAAGGACTTGTATTGCATGTTGATCAATGAACCCTTGCTTGATGCTCTGTTACGTGTTGATGACTTGAGCCCCTCTTGAGATGTAATGCTAGGGCGTTAGTACTCTTGGAGGTGAAGTGTACGCCTGATTAAGTCTGGGGTGCATGACACATATGAGCAAAGGAGAAAGGTGTAAGAACCTTTGTGAGCTTTTTCGGTTTTGCGGCTTCCTTGCCAGAGGTGGTTGACTTAGTAGCTAAGACCCTTGCTACAGTGGTCATCGTTTCGCCACCGGCGCCCCTCTTACAACACACTCCTCCATCCTCTGGCACATCCTCCTCCTCTCCTTTCACCTTTTTTACCTTGACTCAGACGTAGGGTATGGCAACAACAACAAAGGGGAAGAAGGGGAGAAAGAGGCGTAGTTTGGGCCAGTAGCAGTCGGAGTAGTACCAGCCACCGGCTGGTAGTAGTGGACGTACTTTTCATTACTACAATTTGGAGGCACTCATCGCTACACCAAGTGCCATCAGCTGCTCGACTGGGTACGGATCACTCGCGGCCTTCATGTTGCACACGCACAGCCATGTGCATCAAGCGTCACATCGATGGTGGTCTCGCAACGACCACCATCGCAACAGTTCTCATCTCCCCACCGGCGAGCAGTGGGTATCCGGATTTGCGTGACTGCACCATCGCCGAGCTGCGTCACCTTCTGGCACTTCGCTTTCAAGAAGGTGAAAGTATGTTGTCGAAGGTGGGTAGTTCACAGACTGTTTTTTTGTTTATTCTTCTTGCTCGTTATGACTTGCGTGGGGGATACAGCTGGCATGTGATGATGATGGACCTGACAGTACTGATTGGATTCCTAGCTCCCACCTTTGTGCCCTTCGTCCTTCCTCCTTGCCTGTTGCTCAGTGTCCATCAGAGGCCGAGTGTTCCATTGCCCATTGTACAGTGACGTCCACCAGTCTTGATGCTGGTGGCACCTGTATCATCGATTCCGGTGCCACTCACCACATGACCTCTGGTCGTAGTGATTTTTCTTTTCTTGATCCCGTTGCATCTGTTCGCTATGTTCGCATAGGCTCACGTCAATCACTACCAGTCCAGGGTGTTTGGGTTGTGTCCATTGATGATCTATTTTGCTCCTTGTATCTCTCCAAGGTACTTTTCTTACCTGATCTTAAGCTCAACCTGCTTTGTCTTCGTACGTGCACACTTATGGGACTCTCGGTGGAGCACACTACAGACTCTGCGACTGTGAGTGCTGTTGATACTTGTGCCATTGTTCTCTGTGCTTCTGTTGTGGATCATTTGTATTGCATTCCTTGGACTTCTCCTTCTCCTCACTCTCCTTCCCCTTCTACTCGTGTGTTTGTCACTAGTGTTCTCTTTGTTGAGCACCAGCTATTGCTGCCTCGCCGCCCATGTCACATGGGCTTAGACACTATGTTTGAGCTCATTCGGACACAGCTTGCACTCGGTCTTGACGCAACCTCTTTTAAGAGGCCTCCGAAGACCGGCCGTGTTTTTTGTGCTCAGGGTAAGATGCATTGTTGCACTTTCCCTGATTCCCACTTTTGAGTACTTTGCCCCCATGAGTTGGTGCATTCATACCTTCTCGTTCCTCTCCCTGTCAAGCCTTTGTTCGATTGCAGCCAATACATCCTGACTCTCACCGACAACTTCACCCGGATGTGGTGGGTCTATAGCCTGCACCAAAAGAGCAACTTTGCTCTCATGGTTTGCCTCTGGCTAGTGATGGCTGAGCGTCTATACCGCAACACACTGTACAAATTCCACTAAGATTGTGGTGGTGAGTTTCTTGGCGAGATGGATTGTTTGTCTACCCAACACAATGTTTTTAACCAGGTCTCTACTCCTGCTACTACTCAGCAGAACGGTGTCTCTGAGCGCTCGAACCACACCATGGAGAATGGAGCTCGGGCTATGCGGTCCGAGTGCAGACTGCCTGAGTCCTTCGTGGCTGAAGGATTCGCTTACATAACGTGGGTCTAGAACCGCCTCCCACATGGTCCCCTCCCAGACCACGTTGCACCGTACGAGGTCTGGTTTGGCCATTGTGCCGATCTTTGTCTCGCTCGTGTCTAAAGCTCCGTGGCTTGTGTGTGGTACACCGAGGATCAACATGGGTCCAAGGTCTCCGGTCGCGGTTGCTTGTGTGCCTTTGGGGACATCTCCCCATGGTCAAAGGCCTGGCGCTTTTAGAGCACTACTTGTCGTCACATTGTCAGACAAGTAACGAGGGAGATATGGGCTTCCAAAGTTGGGGTGTGCGCGGCGGCTCTGGGAGTCGGCCGCGGTTTGACCGGAGGTGGATAATCCACCTGACCGAGTAACAAAAGTCCATCTGGAGGTTTTGCTCCGGAAGGGCTGCCGAGGCGTCCGGGTAATGATCCAACGGATGCCAGTAGTGCAGTTTTTTACTGAGGGACTTAGCCAAGTTTCTGGCTCGGCGTCCGGAACTCAGTAGTACATTTTGTTACTCGAGGACTTCGTCAAAATTCCGACTGCAGGTCCGCGAACAGGTTTCGACCCACATCCATCCCCATCACCAAACTCGATGATTAACTCATCGAAACAGACCCCAAAGGCGCAAGGGGCACCGCCACTACGCGTAGGGACATCTACGCCTCCAGAATGGCGTTTTGATGGGTCCTTGATGTGTGAAGGCGCCTCGGCGGGCAACGTGGTGCGCGCCGCCGAGTGAGTGGCTGGTTTGGGGTGCTGCGCTTCGACTGACGTAGCGGGAGCTACGGTTATCTGCATTGCGCATGGTTTCATGCGTTGGAGAGCTCATGACTAGCCCTACAAATGATCAGATCATGTCCATGTTAAAAAACTAATGCAAAATCGCGTTATTACCTTTGCAAAAGTGAATGTCTCACAAATGCCTTCAACTCCCAGAAACATAGCGTGAGGCGACCAGAACGCTCACGTTTAGACTCAGAACCTGCACAAAAGAAGCCGTGAACATAGAAGACCCGTCGGGACACGTTGGAACCGCACCCCGGTTTTCTGACAAAGGGTTATCGGCCCACAGCCCTGACCGGTCTACAATCGCTTACGACTTTCGCGGCGGACGGGACTGTTGTCAGGGACGACATCGCCGTCAAGCTCTGAGGTCCCGGAGTTGAAGACTGCGCAAATGGCGCAGAAGGAGACGTAGCCCATCCAGAAGTATGCAGGAGGCCCTAGCTACGGGCTATGGATGTAGCACTTTGAGCTGCACCTCGCGCATAAGGGGCTGCTAGAGGTCATGAAGGGAACGGAAGTCCTCAACGAAGCGACAGCGACGGAAGCGCAGAAGGAGGCCTTCGCAAAGAAGAACAAGGAGGCGCTCATGCTACTGGTGTCCGGGACAGCCGAGTCGCAGTGGGGCTATTTCCAGGGCAGCAAGCTGGCAGCCGAAGCTTGGCAAAAACTATGTGCCATCCATCAATCCAAGTCGTTGGCCAACAAAATCTTCGCAATGAAGCGACTCCTGACAGTGAGAATCGAGGAGGGAGATGATGTCATCACCACCATGTAGCAGATCGAGTCGCTTGCCTCACAATGCAACGACGTGGGGTGGAAGATCGACACGCAGCTGCAGGCGATGGCCCTCCTCATGGCCCTTCCTGACAGTTGGAGCCCTCTCATCACGGTCTTAGGAGGATGGGCAGAGGACAAGCTCACCTATGGCGCGGTCGCAGAGTACATCCGCAACGAGGCGCAGCAACGGAGCTGCGGGGAGTCCTCATTGTCCTCATCGGCCCTCGTCACCAAAACGCGTGGTGGCGGAAGCGGGGCCAAGGGAGGTGGCGGACATGGCGGCGACAAGAAGGGCGCCAAGAAGGGTACGTGCCGTAACTGCTGCAAGGAGGGTCATTGGGCCCGTGAGTGCACCGAGGAGGCAAAAGCCGGCGGCAAGGATGCCAAAGGCAAGAAGGAGCTCCTCAATGGCACTCAAAACCACTACCTCAAGAAGGCCAACCGGCGATGCCTCGACTCCGGTGCGGAGGAGCATACCGAGGTCGAGAAGTTCGGGTTCATCAACTACACCAAGTCCAGCAAATCCATGGTGGTCGCGAACGACAAGGTCAAGCCGGCGGCTGGCCAAGGAGACGTGGACGTGGAGGTGGTGGTTGGCAGAAAGCGGGTGCAGCGCGTCATGAAGGACGTGCAGCATGTACCCGGGTTGGCTGACATTCTAAGTGTTAGCCGCCTGACTGACAAGGGGTACGAGGTGCTCTTCAGGAGAAGAGGGGCAGTCGTGCGCAAGGACGGTGGCGGCGAGCCCGTGCTAGAGGCTAAGCGCGAGGGAGGCCTCTACATCGTCGAGACCAAGGTGATCCCCGCGGCGACAGATTCAGCAGACTTGCAGGAACGCACCGTCAACCTGGCCAAAGGATGGGGAGCTGATCTGGAGCTCTGGCATCGACGACTGGGGCATTCCTCACCCGCAGTCGTGAAGGAGATGGCAAAGCGTGAGCTGGTACGCGGCCTCGTCATCGATGGTGCGAAAGAGGTGACAGATGCAGCAATGCACAAAAAGTGCGAGCCTTGCATTTTAGGCAAGGCACGGTGCAAACCGTTCAACGAGAACGTGAATCGCGCCTCGGACCTGCTGGAGGTTGTGCACAGCGACGTGTGCGGACCATTCAAGACGGCGTCAAAGAGCGGCGCGCGTTGTTTTGTCACCTTCATTGATGACTATAGCAGAAAACTCTTCGTGTACTTCATGAAGCGGAAAGGCGAGGTCTTGGACCGGCAGAAGGAGTATGTCGCCGCGGTGGAGAGGCAGACTGGCCGGAAGGTCAGAGCGCTATGCAGCGATAACGGCGGAGAGTATGTGGGCTGTAGCGGGTGGATGAAGTAGCAGGGCATAAAATGGAAACAAACTACACCGTATTCACCTCAGTCAAATGGTGTGGCGGAGGGGTGCCCTACCAATCGGCGGTGGGCAACCTCATGTACGCCATGGTGGCGACTCGACCAGACCTGGCCTGCGGGGTGGGCCAAGTGAGCAGGTACGTGGCCAATCCAGGGCCACTACACTGGCAGGCGGTCAAGCGCATCCTCCGCTACCTGCAGGCAACGCGGCATGCGCGCTTTAGGTTCGACGGCAAGGGGCGGGCGGACCCCTTGCGTCTGGTCTGCTACACGGACGCAGACTATGCTGGCGATGTGGACAGCCGGAAGTCCACATCCGGCTACGTGTTCTTCCTCGCTGGTGCAGCGGTCTCGTGGTGGAGCAGAAAGCAAGACTGCGTCGCCACCTCCACAGTGGAAGCAGAGTACATCGCGTTGGCCGAGGCTGTCAAGGAGGCGGTGTGGCTCCGTAGGTTGCTGGGGGAGCTGGGCGTGCCGCAGCAAGAGCCTACAGTGGTGCAAGAGGACAACACCAGCTCAATCTCGCTGACCAACAACCCGACGCAACACAGGAGGACGAAGCACATCGACATGCATTACCACTACGCACGGGAAATGGTTGAAAAGGGGCAGGTGGTGCTGCAGCATTGCAGCACGCACAACATGCTTGCGGATTGCTTGACCAAAGCGCAACCCGTTGACCGGCACGCATTGAGCGTGGCCGGGCTTGGGATGACCAGCTATGATGGAATGGAGGGTGCAGCGGAAGATGAGTGGGAGCCAGCAGGAGCAGCGGGCATGGCAGGTGCAAGGGGGAGAATGTTGAAGATTTGCCCCTCTGCATGCCCAAGTGCAGCGCCGGGAGGCGCCGACAAGCCGCCAGAGAGAGGAAAATCCTCGTCGACGGATCTGGCGACTCGCGGATTGCTCGGATCCTAAAATAGAGGATTGCCCCTGAAAGTTGATGAGTCGGTGAATCCGGTGGAAGTTGTTTCACCGGAATCGGACAAGTAACGAGGGAGATATGGGCTTCCAAAGTTGGGGTGTGCGCAGCGGCTCTGGGAGTCGGCCGCGGTTCGACCGGAGGTGGATAATCCACCTGACCGAGTAGCAAAAGTCCATCTGGAGATTTTGCTCCGGAAGGGCTGCCGAGGCGTCCGTCGAATGATCCACCGGATGCCAGTAGTGCAGTTTTTTACTGAGGGACTTCGCCAAATTTCTGGCTCGGCATCCGGAACTCAGTAGTACATTTTGTTACTCGGGGACTTCGTCAAAATTCCGACTGCAGGTCCGCGAACAGGCTTCGACCCACGTCCATCCCCATCACCAAACTCGATGATTAACTCATCGAAACAGACCCCAAAGGCGCAAGGAGCACCGCCACTATGCGTAGGGACATCTGCGCATCCGGAATGGCGTTTTGATGGGTCCTTGATGGGTGAAGGCGCCTCGGCGGGCGACGTGGTGCGCGCCGCCGAGTGAGCGGCTGGTTTGGGGTGCTGCGCTTCGACTGACGTAGCGGGAGCTACGGTTATCCGAATTGCGCACGGTTTGGTGCGTTGGAGAGCTCATGACTAGCTCTACAAATGTTTAGATAATGTCCATGTTCAACAACTAATGAAAAATCACGTTATTCCCTTCGCAAAAGTGAATGTCTCACAAATGCCTTCAACTCCCAGAAACATAGCGTGAGGTGACCAGAAAGCTCACGCTTAGACTCAGAACTTGCACAAAAGAAGCCGTGAACGTAGAAGACCCGTCGGGGCACGTTGGAACCACACCTCGGTTTTCTGACTGTTACACCGTACGAGGTCTGGTTTGGCCGTTGTGCCGATCTTCGTCTCGCTCGTGTCTAAAGCTCCGTGGCTTGTGTGTGGTACACCGAGGATTAACATGGGTCCAAGGTCTCCCGTTGGGGTTGCTTGTGTGCCTTTGGGGACATCTCCCCATGGTCAAAGGCCTGGCGCTTTTAGAGCACTACTCGTTGTCACATTGTTGAGTCTCACGACACGCTCTTGTTTGAGTCTCTCACCTACCGTGAATTGACCATCATCATGTCGATGGCTATCGCACACGTCCCTAAGTGTGAGGCTTCTCGATAGATGGGGGATTTTGTGCCTACAATCATCTCTCATCTGGCAGATGTATCAGTTCAAGCCCCCTCCCCTTCTCGGACTCTGTCCCTTCATGACCCTACGATCATAGCTGTCACTCCACAGACCTCTCCTCCTCCGCCCATTTCTACCCATGTTCCCTAGCACCCAACAGGCACACTTGACTCTATACCCATGCCCACCAGCACTCCTACCTTTGTGCATGAGCCCGCCTCTACTCTTGCTGCTGTTGCCTCGCTCACACCCAGCCATGCGTCCCCTATAACTTCACCACTATGTCCTCACACCGTATCACCTACTCCTTTGTCTCAGTCATCACCAGTGATGGTCGTACTTGTCTCTGAGCCTGAGGTGAGGTCTATGAGCGTAAGATACTTGCGTGAGCGCAATGGTCGTCTTCGACCATTGGTCTCCAGAGTCTAGCAAGCATCAGGTCTTGCATCTAGGCGCTCCACTCGCACTATTGCGAGTGGTGACCCTGGCACAAAGGCCGTAGGCCTTAGTGTCCGCAAAGGTCACAGAGAGGTGTATCTAGTGTTCCCTGTTAGGCACGATCTGGTCACTCGCGACTTCTACACTGCTTGTGATGTAGCAGTTCATCTCGTGGTTTTCGTCAAGCCCAATGTTGAGGCGTGTGTACTTGCCACTTAAAGCTCTCTTTTGATGGCGCCCGATCTGAGCACACTAAGGGAGGCTCTCTCATCAGTGGACACGCACGCCTAGTGCACTGCCTACGAGGATGAGCTTCGTGCCATCCATGGGCATGGAGTTTACGAACTGGTCGACCTTCCAACCAGGAGTAAGGCTATTCAGGTCAAATGTGTCTTTTGCAAGAAACTGAAGCCGGATGGCTCACTCGAACGCCACAAGTCTTGCTTGGTCATCACGGGGTATTCCCAGATTAAAGGTGTTGTTCGCATGACCTCAGATCGCTCTCTGTTTGGTGTGGTGGCTTAGCATGACTGGGAAGTGCACCACATGGAAGTAAACAATGCATTCCTCCATGATTGTCTAAATGAGGAGATCTATGTGGCCTAGCCACTAGGCTTTGAGGATGGTGAAAAGGTCTTGCGCTTGTGCAAGTCCTTGTGTGACCTCAAGCAGTCTCCTTGGTGGTGGAACCAGGAGATCACAGGTACCCTGACTTGCGCGTGATATGTACAGAGGCAGATCCCTCTCTTTTCATCGGACAGTCACTTCACCAGTTCACCGCCATCCTGCTCCATGTGGATGACATCCTGATCATGTCTCCCTTTATGGAGGCCATGAAAGAGGCCAAGGCAGTCCTCCAGACTGCCTACACGATGAAGGACCTCGGTCCTGCAGCGGTGTTTCTTGGCATGGAAATTGTGGGACACCACAGACGTCGGACACTCCTACTACATAAGGCCACATATGCACGTCTTGTTGGGGAGTGTTTCCGTGATCTCCTTGGCGTTGTTCCCACAACCTCCACACCTCTCACATCTGATGGGCAGGATGCACCAAAGGTAGACGGCCCTACACAGCTGGAGGAGACAGTGGATGTGACATTGTACCTCCATCTTATCGGATCTCTGATGCACCTAGCCACTACCATACGCCCTGGCATCGCCTTTACCGACAACCTCCTTGCATAGTTTTTGTAGGCTCTATGAGCTAGAGCCCTTCATGCGGCCATACGAGTGGTGCGGCACGTGGTCTCCATACCGTACCTCAGACTGTAGTTTTTTCGGTAGTGTTTGGTGGGTTTTCACGGCTCCATCGATAGTGACTAGGCCTGGGGTCCATACGGACGCAGTCGCACTGGCTACGTGTTCCTACTCAGTGGTACCGTTGTGTCCTGACGTAGCGAGAGGCACGACTACATTGCACGTAGCTCGTCGGAGGCAGAGTACGTTGATCTGGGTGCAAATTCTGCTGAGGGAGTCTCACTGCTGTGCCTGTTCCTTCAGTTGAGTCAATCAATGCCTCAGTGCGACAACAAGAGCGCTCTTGCCAATGCAGAGAACTCTGGTGTTTTTCATGCTCCCATGAAGCACATTACGTGTGACCATCATTTCATGCGTGATCAAGTGGAGCAATACCTAATCTCCGTCATATGGGTCGACACTAACATGCAATGTGCTGATTTCCTGACAAAGGCATTGCTTCATTCCTCATTCGTTTTGTCGGGCTTCGCCCCTTGCCTGAGAGTGGTTGAGTGTGGGGTGTGCTTGTGTTATGTCTGTCTTTGCACTCATCGTTGCACTCGTACCAGTTTTGCACACAAGTATGGACATGCGTACTATGTAGCCATGGGGGAGTGTTGTGATTTGTGTCATTCCCATCAAGCTATACAGTTTACTGTGACCACTCGGTCGTGTCCATTGATAGATTGCTAGGAAGCTTCCTAACCTTGCTGCTGCTGACGTGGCAACACTGTCCAGTCAGCTAGCGCACTAGCAAGCAAGCAGGTGCAAGAAACAGCAAGGATTAGGCTAGGGAGATGCACAAAGTCTCATAAGCTCCAATAGCTTAGTAATGTAGAGAGAAATGACAACTGACAAGCACACAGCATAAATAGATGCAGCATAAATAGATGGGTGACGCACGCGACACCGTCAATTTGTCCTAAAACTCACTAGACCACTGTTTTGGCCGTAACTTTGCGCACAGGCATCCAAATGCAACACCGTCTAAACCTAGAGATACATAATATTGAGCCAGACAGTACGACTAGTCACACGCACAAGTCCAGCATTGATTGGTGGACAAAGAATGCAAAACATGCAAATTGGGATCGAAAGCCAGTCCACCGAGAAAACTCTATCCTCTACAGAAAAACTGTAGTGCACCCCAGCAAGCATCCGGGACATTGTGGTAGTCGTCTAGCAGCTGTTAGTGGATGGAACCACCAACCGTCGGTGCTACGGTGCCATCTGGGCCTGCATTAGGCATCTGCATGAGCATGGACACGGCCGAGTGGCCACAGTAAGCTGTACAAACAGACAGAAACAGCACACATCACAACACTCCCCCATGACCCGATGGTACGCATGTCCATACACGTGCAGAACTAACATAGGTGCACAACAAGATGCTCAACAGTCCATGCTCACACACCCCACTCTCAGCCACTCTCAGGCAAGGGACGTAGCCCGACAGAACGAATGGCCACCATGAACTTTCCGCGCGCAAGTGCCTTGGTCAAGAAGTCAGCCCGCCACATGTTCGTGCCGACCCAGACGACGGAGATCACTTGTCGCTCCACAAGATCACGCACAAAGTGATGCCCAACAGCAATGTGCTTCGTGCGTGCATGAAACACACCAGATTTCTCTGCCATGGCAAGAGCACTCTGGTTATCACGACGCAGAACGATGCAAGGCACAGACTGACGCAACTCACGAAATCGACGTTGCAGCCATACCGCCTTAGCAGCCCTAGCCCCCAGAGCAACATACTGTGCCTCTGATGAGCTACGTGCGATACAACCCTACTTGCCACTGCACCACAACACAGCGGTGCCACCAAATAAGAACACGTAGCCTGTCCGACTCCGCCCATCAAGACTCCAGGCCCAGTCACTGTCTGTGTAGCCGTCGACTACCATCGAACACTACCATCGAAAGCAGAGTCCAAGGTACGGTGTGGACGCCACGTACCAAAGCACTCGCACAATTGCATGAAGGGCTCTCGCCCAAGGACACTGTAAAAACTATGAAAGAAGGTTGACGGCAAAGGAAATGTCGGGTCATGTGGTAGTGGCCAAGTACATCAAAGAGCCAATCAGGCACAAGTACAGGGTCACGTCCACTGTCTCCCCCAGATCTCCGGGATCATCCACCTTAAGAGCATCATGCCCGTCAGGTGTGATGGGGGTGGAGGCTGTAGGAACTGCACCCAGTAGGTCGACAAACGGCTCCCCCACAACGCGGGCGTAACGTGGCTGATGCAACAAGAGTGTCCGTCGCTGACGATCACACACGATCTCCATCCCAAGAAACACAACTGCATGGCCAAGGTCCTTCATCCTGTAGGCAGCCAGGAGAACTGTCTTGGCCTCCTTCACGACCTCCATAGACGGAGATGCAATCAAGAGGCCGTCCACATAGACCAAGATGGCTGTGAAGCTCTCAGTTTTCCATCTGAGAAAGAGGGACGGGTCAGTGTCACTCTGCACGTAACCAGCATGTGTCAGTGTGTCGGTGATCTCCAAGTTCCAACATCTGGGTGACTATTTCATGCCGTACAAGGCCTTGCGCAAGCGCGAGACCTTGTCACCGACCTCGAATCTAGGTGGCTGGACCATGTACATCTCCTCCTCTAAGGTGCCATGGAGGAACTCGTTGTTCACGTCCATCTGGTGCAACTCCCAGTCGTGGTGAGCAACAACCCTAAACAAAGCTCGAGCGGTGGTCATGCGGCCAACGGGTTCAAAGGTGTCAGTGAAATCTACTCCCTCAAACTCCAAGAATCCCTTGGCCGTCAAGCGAGCCTTGTAGCCATCTAGTGTTCCATCAGGCTTCACCTTCTTGCAAAAGACCCACTTGGCCTGTACAGCCTTCCGCCCAGGCGGGAGGTCGACAAGCTCATACACACCATGCTCACGGATGGCTCTGAGCTCATCCTCACAAGCAACACGCCACAAGTCTGCATCGTGAGTTGAGAGTGCCTCCTTCAACGTGCATGGATCAGGCGTCGTCGAGGGAGTGCTTCGGGTGGCTAAGACACACGCCTCCGGACTCGGTCTGACCACGACAAGGTCGATTGCGGTACTCAAGCGACCACGAACCCTAAGGAGACCAACTCGTGGTCAATAGGACATGCTGGATGCACCTCGGTGTAATCTGCATAGACACTCAAGCCAAGGGCCTTCATACCAGGCTCGCGGCTTTGAACACTACGAGTCGGGCGCTCAGGCATAGAGTCAGCAGACCGCTGAGCCCTACAGGCCAATGGCCAAAGACGACCACAGGGCTCCCGGGAGTAGCCCGATGCTGAGGCGCTCACCTCAGGTTGTGCGGAAGACTGCTGAGCCAGAGCCGTAGGGGACATGGATGCATGCACGGGAGTGGGTGTTGAAAAATTGCCCCTCCGCATGTCCAAGTGCGGCGCCGGGAGGCGCTGACGAGCCGCCAGAAAGTGGAAACTCCGCGCCGGCGGATCTGGCGAATTGAGGATTCCTCGGATCCTAAAATGGAGGATTGCCCTGTAAATTTGACAAGTTGATCAATCCGGTGAAAGTTGTTTCGCCGGAATCGGATCAGTATCGAGGGAGATATGGCCTTCCAAAGTTGGGGTATGCGCAGCGGCTCTGGGAGCCGGCTGCGACTCGAAATCCGGTCGATAATTGACCGGACCGAGTAACAAAATACCATCTGGAGAAATTGCTCCGATAGGCCTGCCGAGGCGTCCGGTGGATGATCCGCCTGATCAGGTGGATCGTCCACCGAATCCAGTAGTGCAGGTTGTTACTGAGGGACTTAGCCAAAATCATGGCTCGGCGTCCGAAACTCGGAAGTACGTTTTGTTACTCGGGCACTTCGTCAAAATTCTGACTGCAGGTCCGCGGACATGTTTCGAACCTCATCACACCCCATCACCAAACTCAACCCAAAAGTGGGTAGGGTGCGTGGAAACAGTGCAGGAGACCCCTACAACACGTGCAAGAGGACCTGCGCCTTGGGAAAGGCGCTTCGCACGTGAAGGAAAGCGCCACGGCGTGTGCGCACCATGGAGGCGTTGGGCGTTTCTGTGGTGGGTGAAACCTGCGCTTCGGCAAGCATAACTTGGGCTATGCTTGGCGGAATTGTGCAAGGTTTGGTGCGTTTGAAAGCTCACAACAAGCGCTATAAATGTTGTGATCATGTTTATGTTAAAAAACTAAATCAAAACGATGTTATTCCCTTTGAAAACTGACTGTCTCTAAAATCCCTGCTCACATAGCGTGAGGCGACCAGAAAGCTCACGCTCAGTCTCAGATTCGCCCAAAACAGTAGACGTGAACCAATAGAGTCTATCAGACAAACGTCGGGACCGCATCCATGCAGATTCTATCCTGACAAAGGGTTATGGGCCCACGGGTTTGATAGCCTCCATCGTTCACGTCTTCCGCAGCGCACGGGATCGTCATCTTGGACGTCGTCGTGAAGTTCTAAGAACTCCTCATAGTAGCAGCAGCGCACATGGCGCAGAAGGAGACGCAGCCCATTCAGAAGTATGTGGGCGGCCCGGGCTTCGGGCTATGGAGGTGGCAGTTTGAGCTTCACCTCTCGCATAAGGGGCTGGTGGATATCATGTTGGGAAAGGAGGTGCTCACAGAGGCGACTGTATGGATGTGGAGAAGCAGGCCTTCAAAAAGAAGAACACGGAGGCGCTCATGCTCCTGGTGTCCGGGACGGCTGAGTCGCAGTGGGGCTACTTCCAAGGCTGCAAGCTGGCAGCCAAAGCTTGGCAAAAGCTCTGCGCCATCCACCAATCCAAGTCGCTCGCGAACAAAATCTTCGCGATGAAGTGGCTCCTCACGGTGAGAATCGGGGAGGGAGATGATGTCATCTCCGCCATGCAGCAGATCGAATCGCTCGCCTCGCAATGCAACGACGTGGGGTGGAAGATCGACATGCAGCTGCAGGCAATGGTCCTCGTCATGGCCCTACCTGAGAGTTCGGGCCCACTCATCACCGTCCTTGGAGGATGGTCGGAGGACAAGCTCACCTATGGCGCGGTCGCAGAGTACATCTGCAAGGAGGCACAGCGCCGAAGCTGCGGGGAGTCTTCGTCTTCCTCATCGGCCCTCGTCACCAAAACGCGTGGTGGCGGAAGTGGGGGCAAAAGAAGTGGCGGAAAGGGCGGCGGCAAGAAGGGCGCCAAGAAAGGAGCGTGCCGCAACTGCGGCAAGAAGGGCCATTGGGCCCGTGAGTGCCTAGAGGAGGCAAAGACCGGCGGTAGAAACAACAAGGGCAGGTCGCTACTCAACGGCAACAAGAACCACTTCCTCAAGAAGGCCAACAGGCGGTGCCTGGATTCCGGGGCCGAGGAGCACACCCAAGTCGAGAAGGTGGGGTTCGTCACCTACGAGAAGTCCTCCAAGTCAATGGTGGTCGCGAACGACAAAGTCGAGCCGGCGGCCGGCCAAGGCGACGTGGAGGTGGAAGTCGTGGTGGGCGGTAAGGAGTTGTGCACAATCCGTGATGTGCAGCATGTCCCCGGCCTAGCTAACATCCTGAGTGTTAGCCGCTTGACGGACAAGGGATATGAGGTGCTCTTCCGCACGAAAGGCGTAGTGGTGCGCATCGACGGCGACGGCGAGGTCATGCTAGAGGCGAAGCGCGAGGACGGTCTCTACATCGTGGAGACCACGGTGGTCCCCACGGCATCGGATGCAGCGGACTCGCAAGAGCGCGTCGTCAACATGGCCAAGGGAGGAAGCGCTGATCTGGAGCTTAAGCACCGACGGTTGGGGCATTCGATGCCCGCAACCGTTAAGGAGATGGCAAAGCGTGACATGGTGCGCGGCCTCGTCATCGACGATGCAGAAGAGGCAGCAGATGCAGTAGCGCACAAAAGTGCGAGCCTTGCATTTTGGGCAAGGCGCGTCGCAAGACGTTCAACGAGAACGAGGCTCGCGCAAAGGACCTGCAGGAGGTCGTGCACAGCGACGTGTGATGACCATTCAAAACGCCATCAAACAGCGGCTTTAGATACTTCGTCACCTTCATTGACGACTGCAGCAGAAAGCTCTACGTGTACTTCATCAAGCAGAAGGGCGAGGTCCTGAACCGGATGAAGGAGTACGTCGCAGCGGTGGATAGGCAGATTGGGCAGAAGGTCAGAGCGCTACGCAGCGACAATGGCGGAGAGTACATGGGTTGCCGCGGGTGGATGAAACAGCAGGGCATCAAGTGGGAACCCACTACGTCATACTCGCCACAGCCCAACGGAGTAGCGGAGCGGGCAAACCAGACGTTGCTCAACATGGTACGGACCATGCTTGTGGATGCGGGATTGCCGCGAGGGTCCTGGGTAGAGGCTCTGCGTATAGCGAGCTACACCATCAACCTCACCCCAACATTGGTGCTGAAGGGTAAGAGCGGCTGGAAGACGCCGCAAGAGGATTGGAGCGGGCGCAAGCCAAACGTGGCACACCTGAAAGTGTTCGGGTGCAAGGCGCACGCGATGGTGCAGGCGGCGCAACGACGCGACAGCAAGCTGGAACCGCGGGCAAAGCCGTGCTTGTTCCTCGGCTACGAGAGTGCACAAAAGGCATACCGGCTCGGGGATCCGCACATGCAAGAGATCATCCGTAGCCCTGATTTCGAGTTTGACGAGGAGCAGCAGAAACGACATGAGCGTCGGGAACACTCAAAAACAGGGGGAGTGGTTCCAGCTCCTTGACTACAAGGAGCCGGCGGACGCGGAGGTCGATGATGCGGTGTCGGAGCGTGGCGGTGTAGCAAGTGCAGTAGCTGACGCGGAGGACTCCGACGACGATGCAGCTGGGCTGGAGATCCGACGGAATGTTCCGTTGAAGGAGGCACCGGGGGTGCCGAAGCGCACTCCCGGCAGAGTTTGCGTTGGGTGTCAAAGATAAACACTCCGGACGCGTCGCATGTCCGGTTGATGGTTCACCGGAGCGGGAGGGATCCTCGGGGAGCCGTCCGGTCGATGATTCACCAAAGCGGGCTGAGTCGGAAAGATCGCAGCAGAGCGACGAGACACCGCCAAGACTGCCGCATCGCAGCGGGACGCAGCGGAGAGCGAGGAAGCGTTTCAACGGAAGAACCGGTCGATGGATCGGCATGACACAGTGCATGCTGGCTGCATCAACGGAACCGATGACTGTGCAAGAGGCGCTTGCACAGCCCGAGGGGAGGCAGTGGGACGCCACCATCAAGTCGGAGTTGGCGTCCATTGCTGAAAACAACACGTGGCAGCTGGTTGACAGGCCAAAGGACGCCAAGGTCATCGGCTCCAAGTGGGTCTTCAAGACCAAGTTCACGAAGGAAGGTGTGGTTGACAAGTACAAGGGGCGGCTCGTGGCGAAGTGGTACGCACAGCGTAAGGGCAAACACTACGACAAGACGTTCGCCCCCGTCGCCAAGTTCACAAGAATCCGGGCGATCCTTGCGGTGGCAGCCGCGAAGGACATCGAGCTCCACCAAATGGACGTAAAGACGGCCTTCCTCAATGGCATCATCGACAAAGAAATCTACATGGAGGTGCCGGAGGGGGTGGAGGCACCTGAGGGCAAGGTGTGTAAGTTGTGGAAGTCCTTGTATGGGCTAAAACAATCGCCCCAATGCTGGTACCAACAGATGGACCGCTTCATGGAACAACTCGGTTTCAAGCGCTGTGAGGCGGATCACAGCGTGTACGTGAGGCGTAGCAAGAAGCTCCATCAGATGGTCGCACTCTACGTGGACAATCTGATCTTGTGCTCCTCAGACCTGCCGAGCCTACAGCAAGTGAAAGAGCAACTGAGCAGCAGGTTCCAGATGTCGGACATGGGGGAGCTGGAGTTCTACCTCAGGGTGAGCATTATGCAGAACCGAAGGGCGCGGACGCTTGAGCTGGGACAGGCAAAATACGTGGCCGAGGTGCCGAAGCGGTACAGCATGGAGGACTGCAAACCAGTGTGCAATCATGTCTCCATGACCTGTGAACTGAGTGCGGCAATGGCACCGCAAACAAAAGAAGAGCGGGGGGATATGGCAGGGGTGCCGTACCAATCGGCGGTGGGCAGCCTCATGTACGCCATGGTGGCGACTCGACCGGACCTAGCCTATGCGGTGGGCCAAGTGAGCAGGTACGTGGCCAATCCAGGGCCACTACACTGGGAGGCGGTTAAGCGCATCCTCTGCTACCTGCAGGCGACGCGGCACGCACGCCTGAGGTTCGACGGCAAAGGGCGGGCGGACCCTTTGCGCCTGGATTGCTACACGGATGCAGACTACGCTGGGGATGTGGACAAGCGGAAGTCCACATCCGGCTACGTGTTCTTCCTCGCTGGTGCAGCGGTCTCGTGGTGCATCAGGAAGCAGGACTGCGTTGCCACCTCCACAGTAGAAGCAAAGTACATCGCGCTAGCCGAGGCGGTCAAGGAGGCGGTGTGGCTCCGCAGGTTCCTGCGTGAGCCTGGCGTGCCATAGAAGGAGCCAATGGTGGTGCAAGAAGACAACACCGGCTCCATCTCGCTGACCAACAACCCAACGCAGCACAGGAGGACAAAGCACATCGACGTGCGTTACCACTACGCGCGGGATATGGTCGAGAAGGGGCAGGTGGTGCTGCATCACTGCAACACGCACAGCATGCTTGCGGATTGCTTGACCAAAGCGCAACCCGCGGACCGGCACGCGATGTGCGTGGCCGGGCTTGGGATGACCAGTTATGATGGGCCGGAGGGTGCAGTGAAAGATGAGTGAGAGCAAGCAGGAGCTGCGGGCATGGCAGGTACAAGGGGGAGAATGTTGAAAAATTGTCCCTTCCCATGCCCAAGTGCGGCGCTGCGAGGCGCTGACGAGCCGCCAGAAAGTGGAAACTCCACACCGGCGGATTTGGCGACTCTAGGATTGCTCAGATCCTAAAATGGAGGATTGCCCTGTAAATTTGACGATTCGCTCAATCTGATGGAAGTTGTTTCGCCAGAATTGGATAAGTATCAAGTGGGATATGGCCTTCCGAAGCTGGGGTATGCGCAGCGGCTCTGGGAGTCGGTTGCGACTCGAAATCCGGTCGATAATCGACCGGACCGAGTAACAAAATACCATCTGGAGAAATTACTCCGATAGGCCTGCCGAGGCGTTCGGTGGATGATCCGCCTGATCAGGTGGATCATCCACCGGATCCAGTAATGCAGGTTGCTATTGAGGGACTTAGCCAAAATCATGGCTTGGCGTCCGAAACTCAATAGTACGTTTTGTTACTCGGGCACTTCGTCAAAATTCTGACTGCAGGTCCGCGGACATGTTTCGAACCTCGTCACACCCCATCACCAAACTCGACCCAAAAGTGGGTAGGGTGCGTGGAAACAGTGCAAGAGACCCCTACACCACGTGGAAGAGGACCTGCGCCTTGGGAAAGGCGCTTCGCACGTGAAGGAAGGCGCCACGGCGTGTGCGCACCATGGAGGCGTTAGGCGTTTCTGTAGTGGGTGAAACCTGCGCTTCAGCAAGCATAACTTCGGCTATGCTTGGCCAAATTGTGCGCGGTTTAGTGTGTTGGAAAGCTCATGACTAGCCCTATAAATGTTGTGATAATGTCTATGTTAAAAAACTAACTCAAAACGATGTTTTTTCCCTTCGCAAACTGACTGTCTCTAAAATCCCTGCTCACATAGCGTGAGGCGACCAGAAAGCTCACGCTCAGTCTCAGATTCGCCCAAAACAGTAGACGTGAACCAATAGAGTCTATCAGACCAACGTCGGGACCGCATCCACGCAGATTCCATCAGTGGGTGTGTCAGAGGAGACTCACACTCGCACGGCATTAGGTGTGCCAGAGGGGACTGACACTCGCATGGCATGAGGTGTGCCAGAGGGCACTGATGCTCGTACCGGTTCAGGTGTTGCAGAAGGGACCAACACCGGCACAGGATCAGGTGTGCTAGAGGGGTCTAACACCAGCACGGGATCAGATGTGCCAGAGGGGACCGATGAGGCTACTGGACCCACAGCCACGATGGCTGGATCGTCAGCAGCCAGAGACCGGACCACAGGTGAGGAGGCCCGGACAGACCCGTCCGCAGGAGTAGACTCCCCTATCCGTCGGGAGGCCACACAAGTAGGAACGTGGTTGGCCACCAGCGAAAGAACGTTGGACAAGTCGCTGTAGGTGAGAGCCTCAAAGAAGAAAGCATCTCGAGACTCGACTATGCGATGGCGAGCAGGGTCCCAAAAGCGTCACGCCTTCGATCGTGGGGAGGTGCCAAGGAAGGTGCACATGCATCCCCGAGGTGAGACCTTGGACCCTTGCTCGTCCTCGGTGTACGAGACACAAGCAAGGGACCTCCAAACGCGAGCGAGACGGAGATGATCACGATGGCCGGACCAAAACTCGTACGGCGTGACATGGTCTGGATGTGGACCATGCGACAAGCGGTTCCAGACCCACGTTATGTAGGAGAAGCCCTCGATGGAAAAGGACTCCGGGAGACCACACTCAGACCGCATAGTGCGAACCGCATCCTCCATGGTACGGTTCCAACGCTCAGACACACAGTTCTGTTGTGGTGTAGCAGGGGCGGAAAGCTGGTGAAAGATACCGTGCTTAACAAAGCAGGCATCCATCTCCCCTAAGAACTCGCCACCACGATCCCAGTGGAAGGTGTGCAAGGTGTGATGAGACTGACGCTCAGCCATCACAAGCCACACGCGCACCGCAAGTGTGGCATTGCTCTTGTGGCGGAGGCTATAGACCCACCGCATCCAGGTGAAGTCATCGGTCAGGGTGAGAACATATCGACCCCGATCAGAGAGGGACTCGACAGGGAGAGGACCGAGAAGATCCGAGTGGAACAACTCTAGTGGGCACAGTGCCCGAGAGGAGGAGTCAGGGTAAGAGCAGCGATGCATCTTACCCTAGGTGCAAAAAAGACAGCCGGTCTTGGGTAGCTTCTCAAAAGAAGCTACGTCAAGACCGAGGGCTGGTTGACTTTGAATGAGCTTGGACACAGTGTCCGAGCTCACATGGCAGAGGCGACGATGTAACAAGTGCTGGTGCTTAGGGCAGAGAACACCAGTGACAAACACACGCGCAAAAGAGAGAGGGGGAGAAGAAACAGACGGAATGCAACGAGCCACACGATATAGGTCACCAACAACAGAGGCACGAAGCACAACGACGTATGTGTCAAGAGCAATCACTGTGGTAGAGTCAGCATAGTGCTCAAGAGTGAAACCCATCTTGGTGCATGCACGAACAGAGAGCAGGCTAAGCTGAAGAGCAGGGACAAAGAGCACATCATAAATGTACAACGGGTTAGACGGACCATCAAACCGCACAACCCCAACGCCCTGCACAGGCAACGACTGACCAGACCCTGCGCGAATAGACCGAACGGACGAATAGGGACTGAGCACAACGAAGTCACTACGACGATAGTTCATGTGATGGGTGGCACCAAAGTCAATAATCTAGGTGCCACCCGGCTCATGACCAGTCGTCAACACTGAGCAACATGCCACAGAACACTCTGCCTCCGCAGGACGCTCAGCAGAGGACTCAGCACAACGACAAATAGCACGGATCTGTGACTCGTCAAGCAAGTCGGTACTACCAGGTCCATCCTCATCGCAAGCCAACATAGCTCCACCACAAGCATCATCACGGGCAACAGACACAGTAACACAAGCTGTGTTGGGACCACTCTTCCGTGACAACACACTCGCACCTTCCTGAGTACGAAGCGCCAGTAGCTGAAAGAGCTCCGCGATCGTGCGATCCCGTGGGTCCACATCACCGCTACCGCCTGGTGAAATGGATGTGTCTGCTGCAGTCGTGGTCGCGACGCATCCAGTCCGTGTGTCACTCGAGGAAATCTGGTGCGTGTGCGCCGCCTGAAGGCCGCGCATGATCCGAGTCCAGTCAAGGGGCTGCTCACAACCTGTGTAGCGTGAGTGCCTCCATAGTTGTAGCAGTGGACAGAACGTCCACTGCAACTACTCGTCGGCTGCTGCTACTACTACTGCTATCCATTCTCGTGTCGTTTTGTCACCTTCTTCCCTTGTGCGGCCGCTGCAATGCCCTGAGTGTGGCCGCTCGGGGTAGAGGAGGAGGAGGAGGAGGAAGCGGTGGAGGTGGGACTGGTGCGCTAGGACAGAGGCGTAGGAGGGGTCGCAGTCACTGCTACAACAAGTGGACTCTGTTGATGGGCGATGGCAGCCTCATGAGCCGATGTGGCCTGGATGAAGTACCGATGGGCCCAAGGAAGCAGCTGTAGTGACTCCGACAACTCAGAGAGAGCCACACGATCGAAGCACGTAAAGAGCTTCACGTGGTCCAAATGCACCCCCATCATGATGGTGTCGAGTGCCCGCAGCTGCGTCCCACCACCGGTCCATAGGCACGTGTAAAGGTGCATCGCGTACCTCCAGTAGTCAGCTGCAAGCCGTGGGACCCTGACGGAGGAAGTGAAACTCACATAGTCGGGCCACCCTCGTGGCATGGGTCTCCACAACGAGAAGTGTCAAGGCCAGCTCCCAGCCCTGACAAGGATCTGCTCCATTCCCAGTCCCGGTCTCACCAAGGAAGGGTCGGAAGTCGACCGCAGTCTCCCGCGGCATGGCACTGAGGAGACCGCGCATCGCTCTCGCTGCTGTTTGGACCTGGTGAGCGTTGCGGGTCTGGTACTGGCTGTGGTAGTAGGGCCAGACACCCTCAGAATCGGCCCACACCTAATTTAAGGTCTCCCAGTAATCAAAGCCCTCGTCGCTATCGTAACAGGGTGGAGGTGCCTCAAAGTCCTTCGATCACTGCTCCGTGGGGAGGGCTGGGGAGACGGTGGACGGGGTATGGGGAGCCCACCAGTGAGGGAAACGCCACCAAAAGTGAATGCTGCTCAATGACGTGGCTGATCCTGAGGACGAGAAGGTCGCGGAGTGAGAGGCTGCGACCCCAGACGTAACTCACTGATGCGTTCCTCAAGCACACGAAGCTCATGCTCACGTGAGTCATCCGCAATCTCCTCCCCATCCCAGGTGTCAACGTGTGATGAGTGGTGCTGAGGCCACGGTGTTGTGTAGGGTGTAGACTGCTGAGCAGATGGTGCAACTCCAGTATATCCTCCAGGTGGCTCCTGTGAGACCCCCAAACGACCCCGAAGTAACTCCGTGATCTCTTGCAACGCGTCGGACTGCCGCTCATGATGCCCGCACATCTCGTCATGCGACCGACGTAGCTCATCCATCGCGAGGGACTGCGACCGCGGACTCATAATGCCTGAAGAGGAGGAAGAGGAGGGGTCAACTAACCTTTTGCCCTTGTCACACACCGGCGCCATCGGAATGCTCAGTATGGGGCCGAATGTCAAAAAATGCTTCGAACAAAAAACTGACAGCGTTTCTCGGGGATTTAAAACGTTACAAAAAACTCATGTTTTGACCAAGAAATTGCTGACGTCATTACAGTTGGTGATGACATCAACAGTTTTTACGCCAACGGAAGATAATGCTAGCGTTTTTTACACTGGCAAAAAGAACGCTCGTGATTTTTCTTTTGCAGTTCACGCGAACTCCGCGTGACTGGTGGGGGTGACGTCGTCGCCCCCTGCTCATGGCTGTGCAGGGGCTGCGCAAGCCTACGCAGTGCCACGTAGGCCTGCGCAATGTTGTGCAGTTTCTGTGCAGCTGCGTAGCACTGTTGTGCAGCAGCAGTGCCGTGCAAGCCCGCCGCTGTTGCTGTGGCGGGTCTGCTACTGCTGCGTCCGCCGCAACTGCTGTTGCGCTACTATAGCGACTACTGCTACTGCAATGCTGCTGCTGCCGCTGTTGCTGCTGTCGCTACAGCAGCTACAATGCAGCTGCTATGCTGTTGCTGCAGCTGTTGCACTGTTGTTGCTACTCGCGGCTGTCGATCCCGTTGCTGCGCGCTGCCATTGCTTGCAGTTGCCTTCGCAAGTTGCTGTTGCTGCGAGCTGCTTCTCCTCTTTTTTTTCTTTTTTGTGTACAGGCTGGCAAACAGACATGGCTGCTGCTGCCACCCGGTGCTGCGGCTGCTCACCGGTGTGGCTCCTGGATCTCGTCAGTGCCGCAGCTCCTCTGGCTACGGTAGCGACATTTACGCGGTGACGTCGCTACTCCCAACATCGGCTGTGATGGGTCCTAGGATGTGGCGTCGGTGGTGACTCTCACTGTTCCTGCCCGTGCTGCGTCTCCGCGGCGCAGCTCAGCGAGAGGGGTCTCGCTGCTCTGATACCATGAGAAATTGCTAGGAAGCTTCCTAACCTTGCTGCTGCTGACCTGGCGACACTGTCCGGTCAGCTAGCGCATAAACAAGCAAGCAGGTGCAAGAAACACCAAGGATCAGGCTAGGGAGACGTGGAAAGTCTCATAAGCTCCAATAGCTTAGTAATGCAGAGAGTAATGACAAGTGATAAGCACATAGCATAAACACCTACCGCAGCACACAGCAGGTGACGCACGCGGCAGTTTTGGTTTGTCCTAAAACCAGCTCAAAACCACTCTTTTTGTCCTAACTCTGCGCACAGGTATCCAAACGCAACACCGTCTAAACCTTGAGATACAAAATCTTGAGCCGGACGCTACGACTAGTGACACGCACAAGTCCGGCATCGATCGGTGGACAGAAAATGCAAAACATGCAAATCGGGCTCGAGAGCCAATCCACCGAGAAAACTCTAGTGCTTGCACAAAAACTGTAGTGCACCCCAACAACCATCCAGTGTTGGTATGTGTGGCTTCCACCCATCATGAGCCACAGCCGTGGCAGCTACGGGTGCACCCGGAGCTGATGGTGATCGGTGGCAGCATTGGAGATCGTGACGACCCGACGGGACTCCGGATCGTCCAGGGACTTACCTAGGAGCTATGACATGACAGATCCCTGAGGCGGGCCCTGGTGACATCGGAGGGACGACGGGCGGCGGACTGCTAGCTTGGAGCTGGCTGACTACCGTTCCAGAGCCCCGGACACTGCCGGGACTCCCTATTGTTTTTCTACAACCTGCAGGGGTTTTTTCGGCGGACTGGCCATGAGACCGATTTGCATGTCTTTGCATTGCGTGTCCACCGTCTGATGATGGATACATGCATGTGACCAGTTGTAGCATCTGTTTTTTAATCTTGCACGTCTAGGTTCGGACGGCGTAGCATTCTGATATGTGTGCGCAGAGTTACGGCCAAAACAGTGGTTTTGGGCCGTTTTTAGGACAGTTCTTGGACCGCGGCGTGCGACACCCGCTGTGCGCCGCGGCGCCATGGACCTGTCATTTGTTATCTCTCTCTGCAATTATATTCAGTTTGAGTTTCCTGACACTATGTTCGTGTCCCTACCCAGACCCTTGTAGTTTTGTCTCTAACTGGTGACTGTTGTCACACGCTGACCTGGCGCTAACGCCTAGTGTTGCGGCAAGTGGTTAGGAAGGTTGTAGGAAACTTCTAATGGTATCAGAGCAAACAAGCCACAGCTCGTAGTGTTGTGCAGCAGAGACGCAGCAGCAGCAGCACCAGTGAGTGGCAGCAGCGGCAGTCACCCACGGCAGCAGCAGCAGATCCCAGAGGGACCCACCACGACTACGTTGCAGCGGAGCAGTGGAGGTAGCAAAGACGATAGCGGCTACGGGTAGCAGCCCCTACAGCAGCAGCACCGGGTGGCAGCAGCAGCACCGGGTGGCAGCAGCAGCATAGGGTGGCAGCAGCATTCGTGTCTGGCTATCAGTGTGTACAAAAAAAAAAACAAAAACAAAAAAAAGGAAGCAGCTCGCACCAGCAGCTTGGTGCTGTAGCAGCATTCGCAGCAGCCGCAGGCAGCAACCGCAGCAGCAACCGTAGCGGCAACATCAGCAGGCGACTGCGAGCAGCAGCACCAGGCGGCAGCAAGCAGCAGCAGCAGCAGCACCAGCAGCAGCAAGCAGCGAATCAGTAAGCAGCAGTAGCAGCAGCAGGCGGCAGCAAGCAGCAGGAGCAGGCTGCTGCGAGCAGCAGCAGCAGGTGGCAGCAAGCAGAAGCAGCAGTAGCGACAAGCAGCTGCAGCAGCAACAGCGTGCAGTAGGCGCAGCGGCAGCAGCAGCAGCAGCGGCGGCGCCGGCGGGCAGCTGCAGCGTGCAGCTGCACGTGCTCACGCGGGCTGCAACAGGAGCAGCAGCCCACGCAGCAGTGGCAGCCGAAGCATCAACAGCCACTGCTGCTGCTTGCTTGTCACGCGAAGCTGCACTGCAGCTTCGCGTTGCGAGCAAGCAGCGCGAGGCTACTTGCTCGCAACGAGCGAGCTCGCCGAGCGAGCTCGCTCGATGAGCTCGCCGAGCAAGCTCGCTCGACGGGCTCGCCGAGCGAGCTCGCTCGATGGGCTCGCTCGAAGCGAGGGTCGAGCCAGACAAGAAAAAAAAAAGAGAAGAGAGGGGGTGAGGTGTCCCCGGGCTGGGCACCCCTGAACAACCCCAAAAAGGGCACCCGAGAAGGAGGCACCTAAAAAAAAAAGGTTCCCTTTACTCTTTTTTTTTTGTCACCTTTAAAGTGTGGCCTAAGGCCACCACCGTCGGCTGACGAGGGGAATTGCACTAGCAGCAGCAACAGCGAAGGTGGCTTGAGACCACAGCCGTTGGCTGACGACGGCACCCGGTGCAACATCAGAAGCACCGAAGGCGACCTAAGGCCGCACAGTAGCCCACCACCAACGTCGTGGTGGCCGTCCTCGTAACGGCATCGCAACACATCTGAGAGACTGTGCTTCGATCGCTCACCTCCCCTTGTGGCCTTGTGCCAGTGGGAGCGAGTGTCCCAGACACTCACCCACACCACACTCTAGAGATGAGTACATTGGCGTGGCAGGGAGCGCAGCCGGCGCCGTGGCTGGCACCGGCTCTGCATACGTGGCAGATGCCGCGTCCACAGTGGCAGTTCTGGCCGTGGCACACGCCTCAGGCGTCCAACGGCTTGGCTTGCTACTCTTGCTGCGACCGACACCATGGCTGGCGCCAGTGTCGCCAGCGCCCTGCTGGGTGGCGACCGCCCTGGTTACGGTCCCGCCCTACTCCACCATCCGCCTCCCATACATGAGCTCATACAGTCACGCCCCTCAGTGGAGCTATGGCGGTGGTGTACGCCGAGCTCCAGGGTCTAAAGCGCATGGTGCAACAGCTCATAGAACATGTGATCTTTGAGCGGGTTGTTGCCACCGTGCCGCTTCACACACCATTTTCTTCCTTCTCGCCATCCTCACCTCGGTCAGTGTCATCACCTGACGATGCCACGCCTCCCGACCTTAGCTCTACATCTGACACCCTACGCTCTGTGTTGGAGGCAGTTGGAGTCATCCCGACCAGTGACCCCTCCACTTCTGGGGTAGTCTCTTTGGCTCGCCATCGTCGTTCTCGGACTCGGCACGCGAGGTGGCGGATAGCAAGTTTGGCAAGACGTGTGCAGGAGGCAGCAGCAGACGCAGCAGCGGCAGACGTCACCACGGAGCTGACTCCCTCCTCCCAAGTTGCAAAGTTGGTGCGGCACCCCTTCGCAGCTTCTACCATTGCGTCGGTCGAGGGGGGGATGGAGTGTCCGCCGACGACCACCGGCGAGTGCATGAGGGATGCGACAGACGGTGCTTCACGACAGGGCGCTCTCAGTGAGAACGAGCCATCCGACGAGTGGTCCGACGTGGATTCGGAGACGGACGAGTGGTCTGACGCACAGTTGGAGGCAGACATGGAGATGGAGACTACAGTTGACGTAGCAGAGACCACAGAGGCAGGTGGGGCAGTACCACTGGATGAGGCAGTAGTAGCAGTAGTGGTGTCAGCCGGCACATGTGGAGCAGACGTCCGTTCCGCTACATTGGTGACCAGTGGAGTGTCGCCAGACGTCCAGGCAGTGGTTGTGTCGGCAGCCATCGACGTCGTGACAGTAGCAGCAGTTGTAGTCACTGCTACTGACGGGACGTTGGCAGTAGACGCGGCTCTGGGAGGAGTCTCAGGTGATGAGATCCCCTCGTCTCCTGTCCACGGGTTGGTCTGCCGAGTCCCCACAGCTCCTGCCAAGGTACCAGTCGTGGGGGGGGTGGTGTGTCCGCTGACGACCGCGGCGGAGCTCGGCATTGGTGATGCGACTGCTCTATAGCGCAGGATGATTGAGGCGGATGACGCCACAGAGCAGACTCAGCTAGCGGAAAGTTCAGCGGGGGAGAAATTTGCTGTGACGGAGACTCTTCGTCAGAGGAGGATTGGTCCGATGCTGAGTTAGAGTCGGGGATGGTGTTGGTGATCGTTGATGTTTTGGCGGATGACGTGACAACGGCCGATGCCGGAGTTGCGCCCGACGATGCACACGCTCCTGCATTAGCTGGTGTGGAGACAGCTGCCATGGTGCCAGGAGCAACAGCAGGAGGAGCAGGTGATACAGATGCTGATGCTCGGCCCACAGCAGACGCCCAGGTGGTTCTGGCAGATAGTGTTGGGCAGCAGGAGGAGGTGATTGACTGCCAGGATGAGGCAGACCTCCTCTATGAGGACCAGTCGTCCGTCGTGGAGCGGTCGGACGCAGGGTCGAAGGCAGACATAGAGGCCCAGTGCGCTGCCGTTCTTATAGTAGCCGCGGCTAGAGCACGCGATAGCCTCTCGGTGAGAGCAGACGTCCACGTGTGCGACATGGAGGATGCAGAGCGAGCTGCAGACATACGACACCTCGCTACCCTGACCGGTGTCGTTGACACCACGGCGGTTCCAGCCGATGACATAGCTACGCTCGTCCGAGCTACAGTTCCTGTACCCGAGCGCCTACGTTCCACGGTCGACGAGCATGAGGCAGTGGTGGCTCGAGCGGAGGCGCACGTGCAGAGTCTCATGGCCGAGCTCCGGGAGGCCAGCAGCCGTTGGTACACTACAGATGCTTCTGCACGATAGGTTGCTGAGATGTGCATGGAGGATGTGGACACCCGTCTCGAGGCTACGGAGTGGTCCCTACAGGATGCACGTTGGTGACGGGCGGACGCACAGCAACAGGTCGACGATTGGTTGTGCACCAGGGGCTCGGCGTTTCTGTAGGGTGTATGGGTTCCCGATGACAGCGACGACGCTGCAGCGGCAGATACACCGACGGATGACGACGTCTGGCCACCTGACACCCGAGTGTCGAGTGTGTCAGCAGCAGCCAGTGACTC
>SZWC01016078.1:0-28571 GCA_023375785.1 Penium margaritaceum
AGCGGACCATGCGGGAGGCGGTTCCAGACCCACGTCATGTAGGCAAAGCCCTCGAAGGCGAAGGACTCCGGGAGACCGCACTCAGACCGCATGGCGCAGACCGCATCCTCCATGGTGCGGTTCCAGCACTCAGAGACACCGTTCTGCTGTGGGGTAGCAGGAGCAGAGACCTGGTGAAAAATTCCGTGCTCAGCAAAGAAGGAGTCCATCTCACCGAGGAACTCCCCACAGCGATCCGAGCGAAAGGTATGTAGCGTGTGGCGAGACTGATGCTCAGCCATTACAAGCCAGAGCCGAACCGCAAGGGCGGCGTCGCTTTTCTGACGTAGACTGTAGACCCACCGCATCCGGGTGAAGTCATCAGTCAGCGTTAGAACATACCGGCCCCTCTCGGACAGGGACTCGACCGGGAGACGACCGAGCAGGTCCGAGTGGACCAACTCGAGGGGCCTCAAAGCACGGGAACGCGAATCAGGGTAAGTGCACCGGTGCATCTTTCCCAGAGCGCAAAAAAGACAGTCAGTCTTGGGTGGCTTCTCGAAAGAAGCCACGTCAAGACCAAGAGCGGGCTGTATCCGAATGAGCTTCGACACAGTGTCGGAGCCCACGTGACACAGATGTCGGTGAAGCAACCGCTGGTATTCCGGGGATAGAACACCAGTGACAAAAACGTGACCAGAGGAGGAGGGAGAGCAAGGGGAGGAGGGCCGAGCAATGCGGTACAAATCATCTACGACTGAAGCACGCATGACAATGCTACGGGTATCAAGAGCAGTCACAGTCGCTGAATCAGCGGTATGCTCAACAGAGAGACCCATCAGAGTGCAGGCACGCACAGACAGCAGGCTGAGCTCAAGATCAGGCACAAACAGCACGTCAGAGAGAAAGAGGGGGCCAGACGGACCATCACAGCATACAACCCGAACACCGTGGACTGGTAAGGACTGACCAGAGCCTGTACGACCAGAACGGACAGTCGTGACAGGACCAAGTACCACAAAATCACTACGACGACACGTCATGTGGTGGGTGGCACCGGAATCAATGATCCAAGTGCCACCGGAGTCACGACTGGTGGACGTCACTGTACAACAAGGAATGGGACAATCGGCATCAGAGGGATGCTGAACCATCAATGGGAAGGAACGACGTACATCACGAAGGTGAGACTCATGAATCCAGTCAGTGCAGTCAGGCCCAACATCATCACATGCGGACTGTGCTCCCCCACACGTGTCATCACGAGACACGAGGACGGACGAACAAGCAGTCTATGACCCACTCGACGATGACAACACACTCGCACCTCCCTGAAAGCAAAGCGCCAGAAGATGACGAAGCTCGGCGATGGTGCGGTCACGTGGGTCTGGATCACTGCTGCTCGCTGGTGAGGACGCAGGAACAGCTACAGTCGTGGTCGACGCGCGTTCAGAGGAGTGTGCGGGTGACGTGCCGGACGCGGTGCGAGCAGCATGGGTAGTCTGAAGTCCGCGAGTGATGCGCTCCCAGTCAAGCGGCTGCTGGCACTCGGTGTAGCAATGGGCACCTCCACAGTTGTAGCAGTGCACGGAACGGCCACTGCCACCATTGGATGACGACTGCTGCTGACCCGATCCGCGCTTCCTATTCTTCTTCTTCCCCTGGGCAACTGCTGCAACGCCCTGGGTCTGCGTGGGTGTAGACAGGGTCGAAGAGGAGGCGGAAGACGAGGTCGTGATGTAGGTAGATGAGGGTGAGTGCAGGAGGGAAGATGGTGGTGAGGCGAGGACTGCTGTAGCGAGGGAAGTCTCTTGATGTGCTACTGCTGCCTCGCGGGTCGACGTCACCTGGAGGAAGAGCTGATGGGCCCAAGGGAGCAGCTGCAGGGTGGTTGAGAAAGGCTCGAGAGCAGCGGCGCTATACCGTGTGAAGATGTCGGTGTACTCCACGCGAACTCCGAGCATGATCGTCCGAAGTGCCCACAGCTGTGTGCCCCCTTAGGTCCCCAGACGCGTGTAAATACGCATGGCGCGTTGCCAGTAATCCGCCGCAGGCTCCGCTGGTCCCTGACGGAGCGACTGGAGAGCACGAATGTATGACGCACGCGTAGCGTGCGTCTCTGCGGCTAGTAAGGACAATGCCAGATCCCAACCTCCAACAGGATCTGCTCCACTGCCTGTGCCAGCCTCATCGAGGAAGGGACGGAAGTCGATGACAGTCTCGCGTGGCATGGCGTAGAGAAGTCCTCGCATGGCCCGGGCTGCTGTCAGCACCTGTGCTGGATCTGTAGACTGGTATGGGCTGTGGTAGTAACGCCACAATCCCTCGGAAGTGGCCCACACCTGAAATAGGATCTCCCAGCAGTCAAATCCATCCTCGCTGATGTACCGTGGAGGTGGTGCCTCAAAGTCCTTTGGTTGCCTCTCCGTGGGGAGAGCAACCGCAGGCTGAGGAGGGCGAGAGACGGAGAAAACTACTGGAAGGGGGTGATCACCGGGGAAGTCAGGTGACGGTCGTATCGGGGACACGAGTGGAGGTCGGATACCCGTCTACAGCTGACGGAGGCGCTCCTGTAGAAGACGAATCTCCCGCTCCTGGGAGTCATCCTCGAAGCCTGGCATGAATGGCTCGTCATCAAGGAGGTCCGCAGGTGGTGGAGAAACCACACCAGGAGGTGAAGCAGGCGGAGCACCATTCACGGGCACCTGGGCCGAGTGCTGGGTGGATGCCGCAACGCCGGCAACTCCCTCAGAAATCCGCGAAGGACCCGTGGACTGAGCACGCAGGAGCTCAGTCAGCGTGCGGATCGCGTCAGTCTGCTCTCTTTGCAGACGACGCATCTCCTCCTGCTGGCTGCGCAGGTCCTCAATGGCCTGCGAGCGAGGGCTCAATACCCCTGAAGAAGAGGAGGAGGGATCACCTGGTCCCTTGTCCTTGTCATCGGGCGAACTCATGTCGCCGCTCACTGTGGGACGGCAGGTCAAGTTTGCCGAATTTCAAAACCGTCTATGTTTCACGTGAATTTGAAACGCTGGCAACTTTTGACTTTCCGGGTGAAAATTTGGCTAAATGATGCTGACGTCAGCAAGTGGTTGCAAGCGTTAGCATGACCTGATGACGTCAGCAATCAACAATGCTGACGTCAGCTCGGCCCCTCCCTTTCTTTTTTTTTTCTTCTTTTTTTTCTTTGTCACGGTTCTGCCGTGTGTGGAGCCGCTTCGCGGTGTCGCGCAGCAGCTCCGCGGAAGCTGCGCAGCAGCTTCCGCTCAACTGATGCTGCAGCTGTGTTGTCAGCTGCAGCAGCAGCAACGTAGCTGCGTGTGCAGTGGTGGCAGCAGCTGCTGCACTGCTGCTGCTGGTGCTACGCGCGGCGGCTGCTGCTGCGCACTACAACTACTGTTGGCTGCCGCCGCCGCGCGCTGCTGCTAGCTGCTGCCGCCGCGTGCTGCTGCTGCCACTGTTGCGCTCCTGCTGCCGCCGCGATTGCCACTGCTGCTGCTGTGCCGCTGCCACTGCTGCGCTGCTGCTGCCGACGCTGCTGCTGCCGCCGCTGCTGCCACGCTGCTGCGGCGGCCGCTGCTGCTGCGCTACTGCCGCCGCCGCCTCTGCTGCTGCTGCTCTGCTGCTGCGGCTGTGGGGGGGCGGCTGCACGCACCGCAGCCGCCACACACCTCTGCGTGGCGGTACACGCCACTGCTCCTGCCTCTGCAGCTGCGATCTCACGTGGTGGGTGGAGTACGTTGACGGCGACCGGCCGTCTCCAACAGGTCCCAGACACTCTGCTGTAGCGGTGACTCTCACTGCTGCTGCTCTGCTGCGTCTCTGCTGCGCAGCTCAGTGAGAACTGTCTCAATACTCTGATACCGAGAGAAAGTGTGTAGAAGCTTCCTGGCAACACAGCCGTTGACACGGCGTTAGTGCCTTGTCAAACGGTGACGACAGTCACAGGTCGTACACACAACGGCAAGGGTTTGGCTAGGAGACACAAGGCACAGTGTCAGAATGCTTCAATATAGCATATGCAGAGAGGGATGACAATTGACATGTCCAGGGCATAAATACCTGCCACGGCGCACGGCGGGTGTCGCACGCGGCAGTCCAAGAGCTGTCCTAAAACCGGCCCAAAACCACTGTTTTGGCCGTAACTCTGCGCACACATGTCAGAATCCTACGCCGTCTAAACCTAGACGTGCAGAAACAAAAGACGGATGCAGCGACTGGTCACATGCATGCATCCATCGACTGACAGCGAGTATACAATGCAAAAACATGCAAATGGGCCTCATTGCCAGTCCACCGAAAGGCGCCTGCAAGACGTAGAAGGCACAGCAAGGAGTCCCTGTGACATCTGGGGCTCTGGAACAGTGGTCGGTCAGCTCCAAGTGGGTAGTCCGCCGCCTGTCGTCGCGCCGGTGTCACCAGGGCCGCCTGCCTCAGGGATGTGCACGAGTATGGACACGGCCGAGTGGTCACAGTAAACTGTACAGGAACGGCACAAAGCACAACAGAGCCACCACCCATTGGTGCTCCGACATCAGTGCGAAAGTGCATAGAAGCTTCCTAGCAACACGGCCGCTGACCGGGCGTCAGTGCCTAGTCAGACGGTGACGACAATCACAAGTCGTACACACAACGGCAAGGGTTTGGCTACGAGACACAAATCCAAGTGTCAGAATGCTTCAATATAGCATATGCATAGAGAAATGACAACTGACAGGTCCAGGGCATAAATACCTGCCGCGGCGCACGGCGGGTGTCGCACGCGGCAGTCCAAGAGCTGTCCTAAAACCGGCCAAAAACCACTGTTTTGGCCGTAACTCTGCGCACACATGTTAGAACCCTACGCCGTCTGAACATAGACGTGCAGAATCAAAAGACGCACGCAACGACTGGTCACATGCATGCATCCATCAACTGACAGCGAGTATACAATGCAAAAACATGCAAATGGGCCTCATGCCCAGTCCGCCGAAAGGCGCCTGCAAGACGTAGAAGACAGAGCAAGGAGTCCCGGTGACATCTGGAGCTCTGGGACAGTGGTCGGTCAGCTCGGAACGGGTAGTCCGCCGCCTGTCGTCACGCCGGTGTCACCAGGGCCGCCTGCCTCAGGGATCTGCACGAGTATGGACACGGCCGAGTGGTCACAGTAAACTGTACAGGAACGGCACAAATCACAATGCTCCCCCATGACCCGATGGTACGCATGTCCATACACGTGCAGCACTGGTGCAACCACATAGTGAGTGACACAGACAGATGAGACGACAACGTGCATCCCACACTCAACCACTGTCACGCACGGGGCGAAGCCCAACAGAACGAATGGCCACCTGGAACTTTCCGTGGACAAGTGCCTTCGTCAAGAAATTAGCAAGTCAGTGCCAACCCACATGATGGAGATCACGCGTCGCTCCACCAGATTTCGAACGAAGTGATGCTCAACCGCAATGTGCTTTGTGCGAGCATGAAAAANGTTGTCGCAACGCAGCACAATGGCGGGTACTGACTGCCCAAGCTCAAGAAACAAGCGCTGCAGCGACACTGCCTCAGCAGCCCCTGCCCCCAAAGCCACATACTCTGCCTCCGACGAGCTACGTGCGATGCAGCCCTGCTTCCCGCTTCGCCAAGACAAAGCGGTACCACTGAGCAGCAACACGTAACCAGTGCGACTGCGCCCGTCAGGACTCCAAGCCCAGTCGCTGTCAGTGTAGCCGTCAAGGACCACCGAACACTGCCGACGAAAGCAGAGTCCGAGGTACGGCATGGAGACCACGTACCGTACCACTCGCACAGCCGCGTGAAGAGCTCTCGCACATGGAGCCTGCGAGAAATGAGCGAGGAGGTTGACGGCGAACGCAATGTCAAGACGCGTGGTAGTGGCCAGGTACATCAGAGATCCGATAAGACGGAGGTGCAAGGTCACGTCCACTGTCTCCCCCAACTGTGTAGGGTCGTTCACCTTCAGAGCATCCTACCCATCAGGTGTGAGTGGTGTGGAAGCAGTGGGCACCGCACCAAGGAGATCGCTAAAGCGCTCCCCCACGACTCGTGCGTATCGGGCCTGATGCAGCAACAGTGTCCGACGTCTGCGATCACGCACAATCTCCATACCAAGAAACACCGATGTAGGACCGAGGTCCTTCATCCTGTAGGCGGTCTGCAGGACAGCCTTGGCCTCCTTCACGGCCTCCAGCGACGGAGACGCGATCAGAAGGTCATCAACATAGACCAGGATGGCGGTAAACCGCTCGGGTGTNGGTAGGATGAAGAGTGAGGGGTCTGCCTCGCTCTGTACGTATCCTGCGCGAGTCAAGGTGCCAGTGATCTCCCGGTTCCAACACCGTGGAGACTACTTGAGGTCGTACAAGGACTTGCGCAAGCGCCAGACCTTGTCACCGTCCTCAAAGCCTGGTGGCTGAGCCACGTAGATGTCCTCATCCAAAGAGCCATGGAGGAACGCGTTGTTTACATCCATCTGGTGTAGTTCCCAGTCATGCTCAGCTACTACACCGAACAGAGCTCGAGCTGAGGTCATGCAGCCGACAGGGGCAAAGGTGTCAGTGTAATCAACTCCCTCAATCTGAGAGAACCCCTTGACGACCAAACGAGCCTTGTATCGTTCCAGTGAGCCATCCGGCTTCACTTTCTTGCAAAAGACCCATTTGACCTGAATCGCCTTCCTCCCAGGGGGAAGGTCGACCTGCTCGTAGACTCCGTGCTCTCGGACAGCGCGAAGCTCATCCTCGCAAGCAGCTCGCCAGGCATGAGCATCCTGCGATGAGAAAGCCTCCCTCAATGTGCCCGGGTCCGGCGCCATAGAGGGGGAACTTTGCGTGGCAAGTGCACACGCCTCAGTGTCTGGCCTGACGGCCACGAGATCAGCTGTTGCGTCACAGGCGACATGGAACTCGCGGGTGACCAGGTCGTGCCCTATGGGGCACGCTGGGTGTACCTCTGAAAGCTCAGTGCGAACACTCAGGCCTAAGGCCTTTGTGCCGGGATCACCGCTCGCAATGCTGCGAGAGGAACGTCTGGGTCCGGAACCCAACGCTCGCTGAGCTCCGGAATCCAGTGGTCGAAGGCGACCACCGGGCTCACGAGAGTAACCGGAGGTCGAGGGGCGCACCTCAGGCGCAGGAACAGGTACGACCATAGGGACAGGTGCAACCACAGCTGGTGAGGGCTGAGACGAGGCAGTCGGAGATGCCGTGCGCGGAGATGCGTGTTTGGGGGACACTGAGCTCGGGATGACAGCGGGCAAGGCTGGCCCGGACACTGAGACCGGAGTGTCAGCCGACGTAGAGACAGGAGTGGGCTGGGCTGGGTCAGACGCCGGAACAGGGGTGCGAGTGGACACAGTGGGTGATGCAGGAGGGGGCGTGGGAGCAACAGTATCTGTGGGGTGCGAAGCAGGCTGGACAGGCGGGATCTCTGGACCAACGGCAATGATAGCCGGATCATCAAGTGTGGAAGATCAAGAGGGGACTCGAGCGGACACATCAGCATGGCGAGGAATGGTCGCTGGCGAAGAGGTCTCCCCCATCCGCCGAGGATCCTCACAGGAAGGAACATGAGCTGCAGAGAGCGCTGTGATCGAAGTCAGATCGCGGTATGTGAGTGACTCAAAAAACAGCGCGTCACGAGACTCAATGACACGACGTCGAGTGGGGTCCCAAAAACGCCAGGCCTTCGACCGCGGGGAGATGCCGATGAAGGCACACAAGCGACCCCGAGGGGAGACCTTGGACCCCTGCTGGTCCTCGGTGAACCATACGGAGGCCAGGGATCCCCAGACGCGTGCGAGACGAAGGTCGGCACGGTGGCCAAACCAGAGCTTGTACGGTGTAACATGATCCGGAAGCGGACCATGCGGGAGGCGGTTCCAGACCCAAGTCATGTAGGCGAAGCCCTCGAAAGCGAAGGACTCTGGGAGACCGCACTCAGACCGCATGGCGCGGACCGCATCCTCCATGGTGCGGTTCCAGCGCTCAGATACACCGTTCTGCTGTGGGATAGCAGGAGCGGAGACCTCGTGAAAAATGCCGTGTTCAGCAAAGAATGAGTCCATCTCGCCGAGGAACTCGCCGCCGCGATCCGAGCGAAAGGTATGTAGCGTGTGGCGAGACTGACGCTCAGCCATCACGAGCCAGAGCCGAACCGCAAGGGCGGCGTCGCTCTTCTGACGCAGACTGTAGACCCATCGCATCCGGTTGAAGTCATCACTCAGCGTCAGAACATACCGGCCCCTCTCGGACAGTGACTCGACTGGAAGAGGACCCAACAGATCCGAGTGGACCAACTCGAGGGGCCTCAGCGCTCGGGAACGTGAATCACGGTAAGTGCACCGGTGCATCCTACCCTGAGCGCAAAAAAGACAGTCGGTCTTTGGTGGCTTCTCGAAATAAGCCATGTCAAGACCAAGAGCGGGCTGTGTCCAGATGAGCTTCGACACAGTGTCGGAGCCCACGTGGCACAGACGTCGGTGAAGCAACCGCTGGTGTTCCGGGGATAGAACACCAGTGACAAAAACGCGACCAGAGGAGGAGGGAGAGCAAGGGGAGGAGGGCCGTGCAATGCGGTACAAATCATCTATGACTGAAGCACGCAGGACAATGCTACGGGTGTCAAGAGCACTCACAATCGCTGAATCAGCGATATGCTCAACGGAGAGACCCATCAGAGTGCAGGCACACACACACAGCAGACTGAGCTCAAGATCAGGCACAAACAGCACGTCAGAGAGATACAGGGGGCCAGACGGACCATCAAAGCATACAACCCCAACACCGTGAACCGGTAAGGACTGACCAGAACCTGTACGAACGGAACGGACAGTCGTGACAGGACCAAGTACCACAAAGTCACTACGACGACACGTCATGTGGTGGGTGGCACCGGAATCGATGATCCAAGTACCACCGGAGTCACGACTGGTGGACGTCACTATACAACGAGCGATAGAACACTCGGCATCAGAGGGACGCTGAGCCGTCAGTGAGAAGGAACGACGTACATCACGAAGGTGAGACTCATGAATCCAGTCAGTGTAGTCAGGCCCATCATCATCACATGCGGACTGTGCTCCCCCACACGTGTCATCACGAGTCACGAGGACGGACGAACAAGCAGTCTGTGACCCACTCGACGATGACGACACACTCGCACCTCCGTGAAAGCGAAGCGCCAGAAGATGACGAAGCTCGGCGATGGTGCGGTCACGTGGGTCTGGATCACTACTGCTCGCCGGTGAGGATGCAGGAACAGCTGCAGTCGTAGTCGCCGCGCGTCCAAAGGAGTGTGCGGTCGACGTCTCGGACGCGGTGCGCGCAGCATGGGCAGCCTGAAGTCCGCGAGTGATGCGCTCCCAGTCGAGCGGCTGCTGGCACTCGGTGTAGCGATGGGCACCTCCACAGTTGTAGCAGTGCACGGAACGGCCACTGCTACCACTGGATGACGACTGTTGCTGACCTGATCCGCGCTTCCTATTCTTCTTCTTCCCCTGGGCAGCTGCTGCAACGCCCTGGGTCTGCGTGGGCGTAGACGGGGTCGAAGAGGAGGAGGAAGATGAGGTTGTGATGGAAGAAGATGAGGGTGACTGCAGGAGGGAAGACGGTGGTGAGGCGAGGACTGCGGCAGCGAGGGAAGTCTCCTGATGTGCTACTGCTGCCTCGCGGGCCGACGTCACCTGGAGAAAAAGCTAATGGGCCCACGGGAGCAGCTGCAGGGTGGCTGAGAAAGGCTCGAGAGCAGCGTCGCTCTACCGTGTGAATATGTCGGTGTACTCCAGGTGAACTCCGAGCATGATCGTCCGAAGCGCCCATAGCTGTGTGCCCCCTGAGGTCCCCAGGCGCATGTAGATACGCATGGCGCGTCGCCAGTAGTCCGCTGTAGGCTCCGCTGGTCCTTGAAGGAGGGAGTGGAAGGCACGAATGTGTGACGCACGGGTGGCGTGCGTCTCTGCGGCCAGGAGGGACAACGCCAGATCCCAGCCTCCACGAGGATCAGCTCCGGTGCCTGTGCCAGCTTCGCCGAGGAAGGGACGGAAGTCAACAATAGTCTCGCGTGGCATGGCGTAGAGAAGTCCTCGCATGGCTCGGGCTGCTGTCAACACCTGTGCTGGATCTGTAGACTGGTATGGGCTGTGGTAGTAAGGCCACACTCCCTCAGAAGTAGCCCACACCTGAAACAGGATCTCCCAGCAGTCAAATCCGTCCTCGCTGATGTACCGTGGAGGTGGTGCCTCAAAGTCCTTTGGCTGCCTCTCCGTGGGGAGAGCAGCCGCAGGCTGAGGAGGGCGAGTGACGGGAAAAACTCCTGGTAGAGGGTGGTCACTGGGGAANTCAGGTGACGGTCGTATCGGGGACACGGGTGGAGGTCGGATACCCGTCTGCAGCTGACGGAGGCGCTCCTGTAGAAGGCGAATCTCCCGCTCCTGGGAGTCATCCTCGAAGCCTGGCATGAATGGCTCGTCATCAAGGAGGTCCGTAGGTGGTGGGGAAACCACGCCAGGAGGTGAAGCAGGCGGGGCGCCTGTCACGGGCGCCTGAGCCGAGTGCTCGGTGGAGGCCGCACCGCCGGCAGCTCCCTCGGAGATCCGCATAGGAGCCGTGGACTGAGCGCGCAGGAGCTCAGTCAGCGTGCGGATCGCGTCAATCTGCTCTCGCTACAGACGACGCATCTCCTCCTGCTGACTGCGCAGGTCCTCAATGGCCTGCGAGCGAGGGCTCAATACCCCTGAAGAAGAGGAGGAGGGATCACCCGGTCCCTTGTCCTTGTCGTCGGGCGACCTCATGTCGCCGCTCACTATGGGACGACAGGTCAACTTTGCCGGATTTCAAAACCGACTGCGTTTCTCGAGGATTTGAAACGCTGGCAACTTTTGACTTTTCGGTTGAAAATTTGGCTGTGTTATGCTGACGTCAGCAAGTGGTTGCTGACGTCAGCACGACCTGATGACGTCAGCAACGAACAATGCTGACGGAATCTCGTCCCCTCCCTTTTTTTTCTTTTCTTTTTTTTCTCTTGTCACGGTTTTGCCGCCGCGCGGTGGTGCGCGGCAGCTCCGCGGAAGCTGCGAAGCAGCTTCCGTCCAGCTGCTGCTGCAGCTGTGTTGTCAGCTGCAGCAGCAGCTGCGTAGCTGCGCGTGCAGCGGTGGCAGCGGCGGCTGCGCTGCTGCTGCTGCTGCTGCTGCGCGCGGCAGCCGCTGCTGCACGCGGCGCTGCTGCTGCGCGCTGCAGCTGCTGCTGGCTGCCGCCGCCGCGAGCTGCTGCTGGCTGCCGCCGCCGCGCGCTGCTGCTGCTGCCATTGCTGCGCTGCTGCTGCCGCCGCGACTGCCGCTGCTGCTGCTGTGCCACTGCCGCTGCTGCGCTGCCGCTGCGGCTGTGGGGTGGGAGTGGCGGCTGCACGCACCGCAGCCGCCACACACCTCTGTGTGGCGGTACGCGCTGCTGCTGCTGCCTCAGCAGCTACGATCTCACGTGGTGGGTGGAGTACGCGGACGGCGACAGGCCGTCTCCAACGGGTCCTAGAAGAACTGCTGCAGCGATGACTCTCACTGCTGCTGCTCTGCTGCGTCTCTGCTGCGCAGCTCAGTGAGAACTGTCTCACTGCTCTGATGCCATGAGAAAGTGCGTAGAAGCTTCCTAGCAACACGGCCGCTGACCGGGCGTCAGTGCCTAGTCAAACGGTGACGACAATCACAGGTCGTACACACAACGGCAAGGGTTTGGCTAGGAGACACAAGTCCAAGTGTCAGAATGCTTCAATATAGCATATGTAGAGAGAAATGACAACTGACAGGTCCAGGGCATAAATACCTGCCGCGGCGCACGGCGGGTGTCGCACGCGACAGTCCAAGAGCTGTCCTAAAACCGGCCCAAAACCACTGTTTTGGCCGTAACTCTGCGCACACATATCAGAATCCTACGCCGTCTGAACATAGACGTGCAGAATCAAAAGACGCACGCAACGACTGGTCACATGCATGCATCCATCGACTGACAGCGAGTATACAATGCAAAAACATGCAAATGGGCCTCATGCCCAGTCCGCCGAAAGGCGCCTGCAAGACGTAGAAGACACAGCAAGGAGTCCCGGTGACATCTGGGGCTCTGGGACAGTGGTCGGTCAGCTCCGGACGGGTAGTCCGCCGCCTGTCGTCACGCCGGTGTCACCAGGGCCGCCTGCCTCAGGGATCTGCACGAGTATGGACACGGCCGAGTGGTCACAGTAAACTGTACAGGAACGGCACAAATCACAACAGTCAGCTGGGTTTGCAGCAGGGATATGGACAAGCATGGACACGACCCAGCATAGTAAGCTATACAGATAGACAATGACAAATCACATCACAACAGTTGTGATGGTCGAGATCACCTTTAGAATGATTTGTGATGGCAAGTTGTGAGTGACACTGCTACAATGCAAGAACATGTGGTCATCTGTTGGGTAACTTAGTCTTTTCGTACAAAAGAAGTGTTTAAGCCAGCGGAAGTCGAAGACCATGCCCTTCAGACCTAGTCCCAGTGTGATCTGGTGCAATCATTCGCAACGACAATGCTCTCCTACGTGTGTGGGAAAAGTCTTTGCCTGTGGGAGACGCATTGTTTTGAAGGGAAAGACAGAAGTACCTGGATCAAGGAACATTGGGAAAGGTGCCGTGCTGCGACATGAGCTTCACCCATGACATTGAGAAGGTTTGGAACAGCACCAGAGTGAACAATCTCCAGGTGGTGTCTCGTTGGCATGCCACAGTTGCATTACGGACAACAACGTGAGTCATGTCGCGTGTTCTACACTCCGTTCTTCCTCCCTCATTCTCTCTCGGGCTCTTCCATGTACCGCCCAAAAGAGCCTGTTGCCATGAAAGCATGCTGCCTTCAATGTGATTTTTTACATGCAGTGTACTGTCCTTGTAGGCCTGCTCTCATTCACTTGAAACAAACGAAAGCACAAAGCTGTCCAGCAAGATGTCCTCCCTTCCATTTCTTTCCTGCTGAAAACTGAAGGCCTCCTCCAGATGTGCTGAGATGTGGAGCGTTGCCAGGCCACCAATCGGCTCTGAGGGCTTGTCCTCCTCCAACCGAAAGCCGCCGACTCTCACTTCATGCCAAAGCCGCTCACTCTCCGCATCCAACAAAGTGTGAGGTCCTGCAGACTCTGTCGTCTCCAGACCTCCCTGCTCCTGCCACCCATCTCCTCCCCCCTCTTCCTCTTCCTCAGCTTCCCCCCAGTCCATCTCCTGTCCCTCTGTTGCTCCTCCCTCGCCCCATGCATCCCTCTCTGGTCGTATGCGCTGGGGATGTCGCGGCGTCAGCGGCGGCCCCTCGCCCACCTGCTCCTGCTCCTGGCCATGCTCATGGGATCCTGGTTGGGGCAACACGGAGAAGAAGTCTGCCAGCACTAGCTTGCCACTAGCCCCGACCGCCCGGCCCTGAGCATTGAAAGCATCATCGCCGGAAGCACCGGTTGCATCCCTGCCACCGCCTCCTCGCTGCAGCCTCGGCCATTTCACGTTCGCCACCGAGCAGCGCGGCAGGCCTGCTAAGCTGTCGCGTGAGGCGAGCACTCCACTCCGCAGGATGCGCCAGCCCACCGTGTACAGGCCGGCGGGCAGAGGGAATGGCGGCGCTACCGGACCCCCCAACCCAACCCACCCCTGGCGCACCACGTGGACGCCACGCCGAAACAAGGACCCTTCTCTACGAGGCGCATACCGCCACTTCTTCCTCTCGCCCAGCACGCTCATGCACTCCGCCACAGACGCATGCAGATCCAGCCGCTCCGTCGCTCGGTTGACGTGGAGGGCATACTTGCCGTCGCGCGAAATCACGGGCCCAGCAGCCAGCGCCCGCAGCAGCCTGCCGGCAGCACCCGCGCTGCTGCAGCTTCCTTGAGAAGTCACTGCATTGGGAAAGAAGGCAGCCTCCAGCGCAGGCAGGCACGGGTGGTCCACCAGATTGTGGAGTGGCGACACGGGGCAGCGCTGCACGGCAGCGTCCATGGCCTTGCACGCGAGCGAAAGCCGTGCGAGGTCACAGAGCCTGGGCCTGGGCAAGAGCAGCAGCACGCGGTTCAGCAGGTCCGGTGACAGTAAAGCGATGGGGAGGCAGCTGGCCGGCGTCACAGGCGGGTGCGGCAGAGGCGGCCCATGTTGGTCCATGGCTGCTCGCGCAGCTTTCGATGGCGCTGCTGCCAAAGGAACTGCCACGGTTGCTGGCCGATCTGATGCTTGTGCTGGCGCTGCTGGTGCTGGGGCTGCTGCTGTTGAAGTTGTTGCTGCCCTGCCCTTCAGGGACAGACCGCCTATGCAAGGAGGCTGGGAAGGAGTGTGCAGATCGCGCACAGCTGAGGCTGACTGAAGAAGAGAATCCACCTGTTGCATCAGAGGTGACCCAATGGGATGCAAAAAGCCTTCCGATTCCACCACCTCCAGCTCTGCTGCTGCCAGCATGTCAGCCATCAAGCTTTGCACGTTGTCAGGCTCATCTGCCGCAATTCTCCCGGGATGGTGAGAGATGGCTGCAAGGGCCTCCTTGGCTCCGTCCAAGGTGCGTCTGGAGATGCCGCAGGGTGCAAACTTGAGCATGTCACCCACAACTTCAAACTCCCGCCCACTCACAGCCATCGCCAACGCTGTTGCCCCTGTGCTGAGACTGCTGCCACCGCTGCTGCCGTCAACGCTGCCACCATCGCCACTGCCACTACCTCTGATGGCGGCCTGCGCCTGGCCTCCGCCCCCCCTCCCACAGAGGCCGCTGCCAGTGATGCCATTGCTGACACGCTCACCAACGCCTTCCTCATCATTCACATCTGCACCATGCGAGAGCAGCAGCTGCACCAGAGGTGCCAGGCCCAGCACCCGCTTCAGCCTCACCCACTGCCTCTCGTCGCCCTCTGCATTCGCCGCTGCCTCCCCTGCGCCTGCGCCTGCGCCTGCACCTGTGCGCTGCTGCCAACGAAGATCCACCGTCCACATGAGCACAGTGCGGCCGTGCACGCTGTCCCTCGCACTCACATCCGCGCCGGCAGCAACGAGGGTTCGGGCCACGGCCACGTCCCCCCTCTGCACCGCGTGCATCAACGGTGTCTTGCCGTCGAGGCCGCGTGCGTCCACATCCGCGCCACACTCGATCAGAGCGTCCACGGTCTCGTTCCTGCGTCTCAAGTCCATCCGCCCATCAGCCACCAGATGCGCAAGCGCCGTCTGCCCCGCCGCATCCCTGGCCTCCACGTCTGCTCCGCCGTGCAGCACGAGCTCCCGCACGAGGTGGGGACACGCGCAGGCAGCAGCCATCATGAGCGCCGTCCTCCCGTCCGACCTCAGCCTAGCATTAACGTCCGCGCCCCGCCTGCGCACCAGCTCCTCCACCATGCTCGCATCTTTCGCGCCGACCGCGCGGATCAGTGGAGTGAAGCCGCGGTCGTCGCACGCGTTGGGGTCCGCGCCCGCGTCCAGGAGGACCGACGCCACCTGCCGGTGCGGCGCGTCCATGAGCAACGTGCCGGACGAGCACCGGATGGGGTCCCTTCCGCCATGTCTGCGGTGCACCGTGGTCAATCCTGCAGGCCTCGTGCTACTGTTGCCACCGCCACCACTGCTGCTGCTGCTGCTACCACTTCTGCGGCTGTCAACCATGCCGCTGCTACTTTGTTGCACTTCTGCTTCATTGCTCCACGTGTCTTCGCCATCGTTGTCAATAGCACCAGTAACAGCAGCAGCGGCAGCAGCAGCAGCAGCAGCAGCAGCAGTAGGAGCAGCAGAGTGTGGAAGAGGTGGCGGAGCACAATCTAGGTTGATGCAGAGGCTGTCGACGTGCGGTACGCCCTTGCACCGCCACAGCATGCTGCGCAGCACAGTGTGGTGGTCGCAGTTGCGGAAGCTGAGAAGAAACTTCCTTGCATCAAACGGTTCGAACATGTAGCCCCCAGCATCACCCTGGGTGGGCCCAAAAATGGCAGCAGCACCACCGGCAGGGTGCAAGGCCACCACGTCAGCCTCCCCAAATGTTTCAACAGCCATTGGATCCTCCACGTCCACCTCTTCCCTGCCAACCAGATCTCCTTTCCTCTCGTCCAAAATTCCTGCCATCTCCTTCTCAGCAGCTACAAGCTGCCGCACTAGATCTGCTGCCAAGGTATCAAGTTTACCCCTCCCCCTCACGTTGCGGTGCACCAGCCTCGCCCTCGCCAGCGCTGTCCCGCCCCTCTCGTCCCTGGCGCGCACATCGGCGCCGTGGCGCAACAGCAGCGCTACCAGCTCAGTCGCGACCTCCCCTGGCCCGACCTCCCTCCGCATGACGCCATTGCGCGCTACAACGACAGCGCGCATCAGCGCCGTCACCCCCCGCGCGTCCCGCGCGTTCACGTCCGCGCCCGCCGCCAGCACCTCCTCCACGAGCGCTGGCCTGCCGCAATCTACGGCCACCATGAGGGCCGTCACTCCTCCTGCGCCTGCCGCATTCACGCAGTCGACCCCCATCCGCCTCAGCAGCCCCTGCACCGGCGGCGTGCACAGCGCCATGTTGAACGCGCCGACGGTGGAGCGGGAGTGCCAAGAGGTCGGTCACACCTCAACCGGTGGCCCCTCGAAACACAAAAGGAGGGAAGAATTCGATAAAATTCTCGGTATGGACGCACGAGATGAATGCCTCCGTACAGTGACTCACAGCGATGCTTTCATGCATTCCCTCCAAGTCCGGCCCTGTCCACCGGCCTGGACGGAGTCAAGTGGGCTGGAGCACATCGGCGTCCACCCTCCCCATGGGCAGAGTGGCCTCCGCACGGCAAAGGCCTACCGGAAGGCGCCAGTCAGCAGACGCCAGTAGGCAGAGACCGACTGACTGCTGTTCAAGTCCTCTACCTGTACGGAGAAGACAACAGAAGTTTCCGGCAGGACTTCATACAGAGTTCTGTAGACAGCAATATATGCAGCACTGCACATTCACGGAGCAAGCGTCTCCGTCACCCTCACCACCACCTGCAGGAATCCCGCCGTCGCGTCAATCGCGGAGGCCAGAGCAGGGCATTCAGAGCAGGTGAGAGTTGTGCCGCGTTCTCTTGTGACTTTTTGTAGTATTCAGTCATCTATCCCTTTTTAAAGGAAAGTTGAAAGACATTAACCACAGCTCCCGCTTTCAGTCACTTTCCTTCATCCTTCTGTAGTAACCGCCTTTTTCTCCGATTTTGGCGCCATTCGGTGACCATCACTGAAATTCAGCCAAGCATTTATTGCACAGCGGGTCATGAACCCATGCGGCTGCGTTGGTGCGAAGCTTCCTGCCGTAGCGCCGTGCAAGTCGTCGCTGAGAAGTACATACCGCTACAACGGAATATTCTGTTCAAAATCTTGTGCTTTGTGCCGTTCCTGTACAGTTTACTGTGACCACTTGGCCGTGTCCATACTCGTGCAGATCCCTGAGGCGGGCGGCCCTGGTGACACCGGCGCGATGACAGGCGGCGGACTACCCGTCTGGAGCTGACCGACCACTGTCCTAGAGCCCCAGATGTCACCGGGACTCCTTGCTGTGCCTTCTACGTCTTGCAGGCGCCTTTCGGCGGACTGGGCATGAGGCCCATTTGCATGTTTTTGCATTGTATACTCGCTGTCAGTCGATGGATGCATGCATGTGACCAGTCGTTGCGTGCGTCTTTTGATTTTGCACGTCTAGGTTCAGACGGCGTAGGATTCTGACATGTGTGCGCAGAGTTACGGCCAAAACAGTGTTTTTGGGCCGGTTTTAGGACAGCTCTAGGACTGCCGCGTGCGACACCCGCCATGCGCCGCGGCAGGTATTTATGCCCTGGACCTGTAAGTTGTCATTTCTCTCTGCATATGCTACATTGAAGCATTCTGACACTTTGACTTGTGTCTCCTAGCCAAACCCTTGCCGTTGTGTGTACGACCTGTGACTGTCGTCACCGTCTGACTAGGCACTGACGCCCGGTCAGCGGCCGTGTTGCTAGGAAGCTTCTACGCACTTTTTCACAAACACATCTTCCAAATGAGGCCGTCAGATTAATTAAAATCACATTTCTTGGTAGAATTAAAAGTCACTAAAACTCAGTCACGTAATCGGTCCTTCACGACAGGATTCGTCACTTTTTGTCAGCGGAATCCGTGAAATTGGGGCTCGCGACTCGGGTCAAATGAAGGATGAAGGCTTCATCGACCGCGCATTTGTGCCCGAGAGTCGCAAATGGGCTTGGCGGGTTCACTAACAATTTCGGCAATCTCGCCAATTTCGCTCATGTCCATGTCAGCTCGCGAGGCCTACGTGGCTGGCGGGAGAGATGGCTGAATACAAAACAAAGTGATAAAGGAACGCGGCATTGGTCCAAGAACGATCACCGCAAGACATGATGGCGAGCATTCCGAAGTCCGACCAAGAACGATCACCGGACCCCACCGAAGGCCACCGGTCCATGGCGCATCATAAGCGCGCGCTTGTCATTAGAAGCGCGCGCTTTTCATCTGAAGCCATCGTAGAGCATGTGTGTACAGACGAAGGCATCTCGTACGTCCATACCAGGATTTCGATTAAAATTCTCCCGCGTTTTGTGTTTCGAGGGGCCACCGGTTGAAGTATGACCGAGCTCCAAGACGGAGGCCGAGGAGACGCAGCTGTGTGGCGAAGGGGACATGGGATGCTTGCGATGGGATAGGAGTACCGTCAGACATCGACAGTAGGTCCTCTAAATTATGGCAGGAAATATTTATGTTTATCGAACTACTGCAGATGACCTGATGAAGGTCGCTACGTTCGGTCTTAGGTGAGCGCGCGGTGGTCACAGTTTTTCTTCAAGTTCATATTTCCATGAGCGACGCTGCCAAAAAGAGAGGACAAGCAAGAAATCCACTGAAGCCCACACTGCTCCAGGGCTGGGTGGCCTCCGGTAGGGTGCCCGACTGTTCGGGTGACGAGAGGCGGTTACCGGTCCGCCAAGTCGGAGGGCCACCGGGTGGCTACCGGGGTTTAACCACGCTCTATGCATGGTTCCGGAAATGATTTTTTTGTATTGGGCGGTGTCTAACCACGGTATTCACCTTGAATACGTGTTTTTTGTGCCGAGTTGAATACAATTTTTCTACCGCCATAAGCAGTGCATTCACCGCCACTTCCCGTTGGTCACAACAGGTATCTCAACAGACAAGCGAGTTCGATTCCGGGCCCGTTGGAAATCTACTCCCGAGCCGCCCAAACGAGCCGCAACGGGCACCGCCGCCGGGCTTCAACGTGACGTGCATGACCGGGCGTGAGACGTAGGGATTTACACGAGGATGCTTTCGTACAAACAAGGGTGGCTAGCAGTTGCTAGCTGATCAGTCGTTGCCAGGGATGTCCCTCGAAGTTGCACCATTGCCAGAGCAGCTCTAATCCATCGCGCTACCCGACTACACGTGCAATTTCGCGAGGCTCTCGCTATGCTCATTGAACAGCTATACCGTCAACTTCTTCCCGGTTCCTCTAACGGCTGATGCACACTGGAGTGTTCGGCGCCACGCCATGGTTGCACAAACTCCAAGATGGCCATCCACAACGTATACTCAACACTACCCGCATGTCTCAACGCACGTGGGCAGACATTGTTAACTTCATTCGAACACACACTACACTTCGCGATACTATCCTCAATGTCAACGAGAAGCTGTTCTTGTGGCCATAATGCATCGCCCAAGCCATGTCGGCGCGATAACTATGTGAAATGTTTCAATGTGGTGCCGCAACGGTGCAAAAAGTCATCAGAGAGGTGGTTGCTGCTATCGACACGCTTGCCCAGACTGTTATACACCAGCCGCAAGTCGGAGACCCTCCCTAGCTAGCTTAGATTGGGTGCCGTGACTGCTTACCATGGTTTGACGACTGTGTTGGGGCAATTGATGGTACCCACGTGCCGACGATAGCATCTTTGTCTCGGTGGGCCGCATATGTCAATCGACATCAGCAGATCACAATGAACATCCTCGCAGCCTGCAACGCGAACTTGGTGTACACCTACGTCATGGTTGGGAAGGTGGCGCACATGATAGAAGAATGCTTCAAGCTGCTCTACATCAAAATTTCCGCTTGCTTGACAACTAGTACCTGCTTGCGGACGCCGGATTCCTGGAGAGGTTTGGCTTGTTGACTCCCTACCGTGGTACACGGTACCATCTCAGCGAGTTTTGAGCAACGCCACCAACATCCCCCTCCAAACTCTTTAACCGCCGTCATGCCGGTGCACGCTCAATGATCGAGCGTGCCTTCGGAATACTCAAGGCCAGGTTTCATTTTCTCTGCGGTGTTCCTCATTACAACATCCGGTTTCAACCCAAGTTGGTGTTGTCTTGTTTTGTTCTGAATAATCTCATTCAACGCCGGGAATGCACCGAGTTCAACATCACCCAAGTAGAGGAGGCATCAAGACAACCGCTTGCACGGCGGGTGTAAGTAGCGGGACAACGACATGGTGATGCACGTATGCGAGGCATGAGGACACGCATTGCACGTAGAATGTGGGATGATTATGTCACATGGGCAAATGAAGAGGACACCGTCGAGAGCATGTCATGTTGGTAGAATATGAAATACATTTTATAAAACATTGCAAAGCAGTACAACATCATGGTCAAAGTGTCTCGTCAGCCATGAGGGAGGCCATACCTGCATGACCATCCACATTAGGCGTTGACGGGCTGTTGCTAGGTGCTCCATCACCCGTGCCTTTGGCATGTGATTCCACGCGCACCCTCTTAGCTTTGGACCCATTAATGTCCCGGCCCAGGATAGTGCGAATGACGCGTGCGTGGAGCTCGTCTTTGGTGTACGCACGGTCATTTATGAGCCGTGGCTTTCCCTTTAGCATATCCATCATCTCCTCTTTGGTGGCGAGGTCCATACTAGCATCAGCATCAATCATTTGAACACCACGCGCGTAAGAAGACTTGGGTCCCTCGTCACGGATAAAGCACTCCATCTTAGCACTACTCCTAGCGAGCTTCTCAACCCTCTCCACTTGCTTCTCTACGAACCCATCCTTCTTTGCATGTTGCACTTCCACTTCATCGCCATCGTCAAGCATAACTACCTCTACCGGACTGGCATGCTGCTGCGGGTCACTTGAAACAACAGTGTTTCCACAAGCCTTGTCAGGTGCAGAAATCTTGGTGGCTTATTCAAACCATGGGAGGTGCTTCCCTTTGAGCTTGCATTGATCTGGATTGACCGCCCTTATTTCTTCCCATTTTGCACAACTAGACTCAAACTTGCATGGGTTGTACAGAGTGCCGCTCAAGCAAGAAAATGCATATGCGTTCTTCCAGCATGCCATAAGATTGCTCATGCGCGACCCAACCTACTGCCTGGAGAAGCTGGGTAGTCCGAACGCGGCCTTCAGAGGATGCACCATGGCGTTGTACAACTTGGTCCACCATGCGTTGCATCCGCAGAAGGTAGGCGCTAGTTCCAGCATGGTATGAAGCATGGACGAATCGTGTTCCGTCGTCCAGAATGCACGGCCCAAAGATACGGTCGTGGTATTCTCCGTCGGGATGCTAGAATGCGCGGGCATCTTGGCTGACATTTCACTCTGGCTGGGATTTATGGAAGGAGTGTTGAACTGTGGCGGGGGAGGCCGCGCCAAAGAAGTGGTATGAGGACTGTCTTGTGTCGAGACGTTGCGTGCGAGTGGGGCCTCGTAGGCGAACAACAGAATGCCCGCGATAACGTAACGCTCAGGATATGGCGCATTAGGGGTGTACACTCCACGCATGTAGGCGTTGTGGCCGTTACCCACAAGTGGAGTCGTGTTGAAGGGCGCGGAGCCGGCTGTAGAGGCGCTCGGATCGCCACGTTCATGGTAGAGGCCATAGCGCATACGTTGTACGCGAGAAGTCAGCAGAATGTGGGCTTGTGGGCCCTCGGAAGGAGTGTGACTGTAGTCGTCCGTCCACACGCGGTATGGAGAGTTGCCTACTGATGAGGAGGTAGCCATCGTAGCGGGGAGAGGCACTCTGATGGGCGACGTGCGAAAAGTGGCGGAGGAGGTGAGTAGTGCTTGCAAGTTTCACAAATTTGTATGGCGATAGCGATCCGTCCCTCAATGTGCGTCAAAGCGACACGAGCGAGAAGTTCCAGGCGGTTCGTAGTTTGGAGCTTCAAAGTTTGAATTTCAAACAACGCTACGAGGGTCAAAGAAAGCCACGATTTCTTGATTGTGGTCGTGCAGTTTTTACATTTCGATGGTCTAAAAGAGGAGCACTTCGATACATATGTATGTATCGATGCTTCTGGGCCTAAACCCTCGATGCAAGTCTTTTTCGTTACAAAATGTAGTGGAAAAGCCACGCTGGCAGGGTTTCACTACAATATACAAGTCTGAAAAAGTGGCAGATACAAAATGACTCCTCGAGCCTCCAACCTGTCAGATGGACCCGTCCAAGCCTGGAAAACTGAGCGGAAGATAAAAAAAAGTTCCAGAACCAAGCACTAGTTATGGAAGGAGGGTTGGAGGGATTCTACGACATGGGGAATCTACCACATGGCGCTTGTCGAGTCAGTTTTCTCTGAGACCCCCTCGCACAACAATGACCCTCACCTCGGTGAATCCATCACCACTCTCGTCTTAAAAAAGGGAGATCCACTTCACGTCACAAACTACAGACCTATTTCACTTCTCAACACTGACCTTGTCAAACTACTAACAAATCAACTAACCACATTATCTCCCCATGTCATCCATCATGACCAAACGGGCTTCATAAAAGGCACATCCATCAAGACAACAATGTCAGAAAAACTTGACTTTCAATACCTGGCCTCTTCATCCTCATCTCGTACAAAACTCCTCTTTGTAGACTTTGCCAAAGCATATGACTCTCTTAATCGATCGTCCCTCTTCCATGCACTTTGTCACATGGGAATCCCCCCTTTTTTTGTCACTTGGATTGAAGCACTCCATCGTTTCTCTTCGACTCAAATCTTTGCCAATGGTTTCCTCATCGAGAGAGTCTTTATTTGATCTCGGGTTCGACAAGGCTGCCCATTGGCCCCTTACCTTTTCATTTGTGGCATGGAATACATTGCCAACACCCTACAAGTTACAACATTTGCATGGTACGTCGCTGATGCTACCATTTTTGTCAACCACTCCAGGGAAGCATCCCTAGCAATTTTTATCCTACAACAATATGCCGAGGTGACGAGAATTCACTGCAATATCAACAACTCAAAGTATGCCTACTCTGCCAAGTACAAACCAACCCTTCACTCTCATTCACAGTTCTCCGACCCTCTGATACATCAAATGTTTTACGCATTCGTGCATCTCTTCAACATGATCCCCTTCACACATTGATTACACTTCTAGACTCGTTAATACACAATATGAGTAAATGGAATGGGATCTATCCTACCATCAGAGTTGAGGTGTCCTTGGAAAACTCGTACCTACAACCAAAGTAACTATACCATGTAGATGTTATTCCCCCTACCCTCCACGTTAGGAAAACCCTCCCTCACATTTTCACCTCCTTGTCCTCACACCACTCTCACAAACAAGATGCGGCCACGTCCCTTTAACTGATCGCACTACAAGTACCTATTACCACCCTCTGGCACAGTGGTTTAGATCTTGTTCACCCTCTCCACAAAAACAACAATTTTCATGCCAAGTGTGTTTTTATGCTTCTTAAACCACCAATTTGCCCATGGAAACTCCTAACTTTAGCTTCTCGACATTTCCCCTGTGGGGGACTCTTCCTAACCCTCTCCCACTTCCCACCCATCCGCAAGAACCTTTGTGATCGGTTGGCCCGGTACGCTCAAGCCTTCTTTAACACAAAACCTACGATCTTGCTCCCTATGATGTCTCATGATGATATTCTCGTTAGATCACTGGCCCTCGATCGATGGTTGCGATGGCCCTCACACACACCTTTTGGTATTCGGCTGACCAAATTCTTCTTGAGACGAAAAGACTCTGATTTCACCATATATGCACATCTACTCCACTTCATGGCTTTTGCAAATGCACAAACTTGGAACTTGCCTCTTTAGAACATACCCCAACCTAAAGTTGCATCCTAAATCAAAGTTATCGCTCCATGCCTACATAATGGAAGACGATTCTCTCATCCCCTCCATCCCCCACTAACCATATCCAACTCTCTGACTACTTCATGTTTCATGAAGCATACCAGCACCAATCAGCAGGACTTTACAATCCATAGAGGTCCATCCAACTTTCAATCTATGTCGTACCTTCTCAATGGACAAGAAAACCCATCCACCCCCGCCTTCTACGGGTCCACCTACCCATCTTTGCAGCATTACCCGCAATTGTTAAAGAGAACGGGTACATCACCCATGCAGGATCTTCCCTTTTCCCGAATCATCGCTTTTCCACCATTTCTCAACCTCCCCCTTCCACTTGTCACCAACTTAGTNTCCATCCAACTTTCAATCTATGTCGTACCTTCTCAATGGACAAGAAAACCCATCCACCCCCGCCTTCTACGGGTCCACCTACCCATCTTTGCAGCATTACCCGCAATTGTTAAAGAGAACGGGTACATCACCCATGCAGGATCTTCCCTTTTCCCGAATCATCGCTTTTCCACCATTTCTCAACCTCCCCCTTCCACTTGTCACCAACTTAGTACATTCCCCGGCCCTGCAATTACAACGACTCCAATATCAACATGATTCCTCACATTTACACAACCCCAAAACTCGAAATCTATCTTATCAATCTTTCATCACAAAACCCTACACCCTAATGCAAGGGATGTTATCATACACATACTCTTGCGCTCAATCCAGGTCCAACAACGATATCACTTCCTCCCGGGTTGTGGCTCCTATCACCATTACAACCATGAGGAAGTAATAATTCAATATTTTATTTACTACCCCCATATTGCTAATGGTACACATCTCTTAAAATGGGTTCTTCTCCACTGTTTTCCTTGCCTCCCTTCTACCAGTCAAGAGCTCCTCTTTTTCTCCCATATCCCGGAAGAATATCCCCATGTTTGGGCCCTCATCCTGTGTTCCTGTCTCCAAAATTTCTGGCTCCATCAATGTGAGACCCTCTCACACTGAAACACTCCCCTCTGACGTTCATTCCCTAGTGAAAACCATTCTTAATCAAGCCTTGGTCTTCCAACGCCTCCAATCACCACAGAGATCACAAAAGATCCATTCCTCTCTAAAAACCTAGGTGTCCTCCATTGGAACCCACCCTCTTCTTCTTTCTTCATGGCTCGCAATGTACCCCACATGATTCAAAACCTCTAATCCTGAGGTAGAGTTGACTAACCAGTTTTACCAACCCCTACCCTCACTCTCGTTGCTGGAAGTGTTACGGTACTTTCAATAGGGGTGGTTTTAGTGGGTGCCACTCCCGTATAGCCCTTGAGAGTTCTCTCTTAGGGTAACTCTCCTAGCGTGGTTTCCTACCCCACGTGTAGCAATAGCTTGCCTATAAGTTCACACTGAAAGGTGTAGGTGTAGGTTCCCACCTTTATCGGGTGGAAGCAAAAAAAAGCATTACCATGCTTCAGTCTTCAACGTGCCACCAGTTGAATTATAGGTGACAAGCAAGCACACATGAAATGTTTGGGTTACACGTGTTGGGTTCTAGAACTGACAGATTTGCAACTGGTAAAGGGAAACCAAGGATTACGGGCTGTGGCGAGAGCTAACGAAGGTGGCCGCCTACCTCACAAGTTGGCCACTAGTTTGCGACTTGTTTGCAATGTTACAAACTTGATCCTTCTAAAAAGTTACTAACTAATTAGTTATATAGCCTAGCAGCTCTGTTTTCTACATAGTAATCAAATAGAGCGCTTGCACCATGCTGATTCTTCACTAATTAGTTGGAGTTTTATGTGATTCTTACATGCATATCGTTTCTGTTTTGTACGACTCGGATGTAACTATACACTTCTATATGTCATTTAAATCTTGTATGTTTGAACTTTGAACTTCCAAGCGTGCGCCTCATTGTCCATACATTATGATCATTGTAATATGACTATGCAGTAGGAGAACATTTCCTTGGTAGAGTATGACAGACATGAAGAATGCATGAAACCACGAAAAACCAATTACACTGATTATTACTTAGACTAACTATTCCAAATGGCTATTTCAAGCATGAATATGGACAGAACAATTAGTGAAACTAATGAATTCATTCCTTTTTTTGCGTGCAGCTAACTAACTAGTTTGTCGCTCAAACATGTAGTTTGAACTACTATCTACCTAGCTAGTTCTGGAACCCCAAATAGCAACACATTTTTTTCCTTTGGGGCAAAAAAATCATACACCCCTTCGGTGCAAATGATTTAGCTAATTCCACCATGCTTTACAAGAAGGAACTGATTCAACCATGCCTCAGAACGAAAGTAACCATTTCCCCTCCACACTTAGACAATAGTTTAAAGTTTAACAGAAAGAAACAATGTATCCCTCTTGTTTCTCAAAAAGCAACATGTAAGCACCGTAAGGCATGGGACATCAACATGGTGCTGTCGCATAGCATGCAACATCAGAATTTTCTTTGTCGCGCAATCACAGACCCCTTCATTTGGGGATTTGTGATTTGTTGGCCAGTGGATTGCAGGGGGGTTGCATGGCAGTATGAGACCCATGCTCTGAAAGAGCACGCAAACTAGTGGTACCTGTAGGTGTGGGTAAAAAGATAAAGCCTAAAGCGCCTTGTGTAATTGGTGGCTGGTTTTATGCATGATTTGTACATCAAAAGAGGGTAAATTTTCTAACAAAGCAAAAATAGAAAAATGCCTTGTTTTTACTCCTCATTCCTTGAGCGTTGGTGATTCTAAACAAGGCCCATTGATGGAATATCTGACAGAGCCCATCTCCTACCCCCCCCCCCCCCTGCAGTCCACTGGCTAACCGTTCGATAGTGACCATCCATCACAAGGGTCTTTAGTGGACACAAGCTTGAGGGGGGGGCTGAGAATGAGTGGTTGGGGAGGTGGGTGAGGCCGTGTTTCACGTCAGAAGTACCACCGACGATCGTCAACCAACACTTTTGTCGTAAAATTTGACATCCTCCTCCCCTCCCCACCGCCCTCATGATTGTGACCCTCTTGAATACTTCTTCTTCGTGAATCAGGCTTATTGTTCTACTGTAATGGTGAACGAGCTGTTTTTATTCTTAACGAGGGTGGTCATAATGGTCACAATTGACAAAAGAGGCGGCATTGTTACCTATCTGGGCATCCCAAAACAATCAGAAAAACAATGTTTTCCTTAATTTGACTCCTGAATGTTTCAAAATTTGTATTGTTTTCTAATAGATTGAAATTTATTTGCAACGAGAATGACCATCTACTAGAGTTTCCGATGTATACATATCAAACACCCTCCTCATTTTACACATTTGCAACAATGTCTAGGTTTTTTCCTTGCATAGTTATACAATAGCTACCTAAAATCTCTACCTTGATGATTTATGTCCAATGATGTCCTACTTTCTCTAATCAAAACCTACGCCTCCAAAAAACTTCATATACAATTAATTTCACAAACTACTTCACATAATATGCTTTCTTCTTCTTGAAAATATCTAGAGAGAGACTATCCACTTTCAAGAAGAACAAGTCCCGCAATCCATGATCATTTGGGACACCTCAAGAATGCAAGCATGCTCAATCCTGTAGCTACTCCTATAGAGTTTGGCACACATGAAATGGGTCATGATACTTTGTTGTTGTAAAGAATTGTCATCGCAGGTGGGTAGGCAATCAAACAAAAGAACTAGGAAAGGACTGGTGGAATCCCAAGGGGTGGGCGCCGAAGCGCGATCCCATCACCCAACGCTTTGTCAGAGGGCAAGATGTTATAGGATGTTTTCCTGCTCAACCCATGCCATCGTAAAGACCTGGATGGTCCATCCTCATCCACTACGGCCAACTACTAACCAATCAACACAAGAAGAAATATTGACCTCAAAGACACCCGTATTTTGGATAGTACCCGACTTATTCAAATTGCCTGTTTGAGTGCACAAATACCCTGTTGGTATTTTATGGTTGGTTCTACCAAGGGGATAGATACATATCTTGTACCACGACGAGTTCACCGTGTTACATTCCTTTGCCTTAACCTACAAATCATCCTCGGTTTGCAAAGGAAAGAGGTTCACTAATGAAAACAACTATGTATGGATAGTATAAAGAGTGTGTGGGGCATCAAAATAACGCTTGTGTCCACGATAAGCTGCCACACGAGCACATGGTATGTGCCAAGGCATGTATCCACATTGCATGCACACCTTGCCTCGTGGTGCAAAGGTTTTTGTGTGATTGTAAGCTTCATGTTAAGACATGGCTTTTCTGACATGAGGACCCAAAGAGGATCATTACACATGGCTTTGGTACTTGAAGGTCTAGTGAAGCTTTATGCACCGACTTGGTGATGCATCGATCATCTTATGTTGACACGTTAACATCTTCCATGTTTGATCATGGGGTTTCCCCGTTCCATATCTAAGAGAAAGATGTGAGATGGAAAATGAATTTCTTGGTGGAATTTGAGTGTCCTATCCTCAACTTGCAGTGGCACCCCCCCCCCCCCCCCCCC
>SZWC01016078.1:38684-49574 GCA_023375785.1 Penium margaritaceum
CCCCCCCCAGATGGTAGAGTGTATTAGGGAAGTGTAGCTGGTCAGTGTATCCAGTCTAAGTGATCGGCGGAAAACAAAAAACACTAATGTACATAATCACAAGTAGTGGCACACACCATAGTGGCATGGCCAACAATGGCAGGAGCCTTGCTTGTACCGCCAAAAGTGGCATACACCTTGTTGGCATGGCCAGCAATGGCGAGAGCCTAGCTGGCACCGTCAACAATGGCACACACCTTGATGGCCTTGCCAGTAGTAGCACACAGCCTGTTAGGTCAATAACAGTGGTTGAAGTCTTGCTTGCATGTCTAGTAATGGCAAACATCTCGCTAGCATTGCCAACGGCAGCAAGGGCTGCTCTAGCTCTACCAACGGCAGTGGATGATCTTTTGGCATTGCCAGTAATGATGAGGGCTGCATTAGCACCACTAACTCCAATAAACGCTTTGTCGATATTGTCAATAGTAGCACATACTCTCCTAGGGTGGCTAGTAGTAGTAGGAATTGCCCTAGGTTTGCCTGCAGAGGAGCTTCATTCGCATCTTTAGCACAAGAGCACACTCTGACGTCGCTACCATCAACGCCACGAACCTTGCTTGCGTTGCCAATGGCAACAGGAGTCGTGCTGGCATGGCCTGCAGTGTAAGGTACCTTGATAGGGCTGCCGGCACTACTAGGAGTTGCGCTTGTACTATCAGTGGTGGAGCAACCCATGATGGTACCACCAGTGGCGGAAAACACACTAGTGAAAATGCCATAACTGGTACGAGTTGCCCGGGCATTGCCAGCAGCCGCACATGCCCTATTGGTATTGTATGCAACTTGAAGAGGTTTCATGGCATCTTTAGCAATGGCCTGCACTTTGCTGGCATGGCAAGAAAAGACACGGGTTGATATGTTACCATCAGCATTAGCATACACCGTGTTTATGCTGCTCAATGCAGCAAAGGCTCCATAGGCACGTCTTGAAAATGCATACACTCTACTGGCACTGGTTGTATTTAAAGAGAAACTACACTTGAGGGTGTGTATCTGAGTCAACCCCCTTACGGAACCCTAGCCTCTGGCTAGTGGAGGCCTCAGAGGCTGAGGACCGGAAGATGATACTTGGTCAATACAAAGTTAGTACGCACGCAGCAGGAAATCCTTCCAACCTCCACATCTTACCCCCCACTCCTCCAAAATCCCATATTTCTTTCAACCCCCACCCCCAAAAACACACCACACCATACCACAGCACACCACACCACACCACACCACACCACACCACACCACATCACATCACATCACATGGGTTGTTCCCTACCGCCATGGTGTTGGAGGGGAACAATACCAATTGCTCGACCGGACGTGTTTGTAGCCATGAAATTGTCCATCGTTCGATCCCCACATCATGGGACTGGCGCCGACAACAGAGTGTTCCATCAAGTGGTGAACACTTGTTGTTCGCTGTCTCGCCAATTCCACACTTTGTCCTTTTTAGAGAGATGACAGAGATGCATTGACACTCTAGTGAATTTGAGCACAGATCCATGGTAGTAGTTGCAAAATCCCAATATTGTTTGGACGTCGCGAACATTTGTTGGTTCCAATGAGCGGCATTCGCCAATGTTTTTTATCCAAGGTGATCCATTTGCCATAGACAAGGTGATCTAAAAACTCGATTGAACGGTGACCAAAGTCGCACTTCAAGAGTTTTGTAAAGAATTTCCTTGTTGGTATAGATTCGATCACTTTTTTGAGATGTCTATCGTGCTATTCTGGAATACGAATGTAAACCATAATTTCATCACGGTAGACAACAATGGAGGCATCGAGGTATGGCTAAAAACATTCTTCACTGTTGCAACAAACATCATAGAGAAGTTGTGAGTCCCAATTAACATGATCGTGAACTTGATGTGCTTAGAGCAAGCTTGGGATGTCCTTTTCTTGTCATTGGCATCACTCAATTGGATTTGGAGGTAGATTCTTTACAGGTGTATTCTACTATAAAACATTTTCCCTTAGAGTTGGTCAAATACATTGTTTGTGTGAGTTAGAGAATAACGTTTTCAATGGTGATGTCCTTCAACACTCAATAATACATGCACATACGCATCTTGCCAGTGTCATTTTTTTTTGCAAAAAGCATCGGGGCAGCGCATGATTACATTGATAGTCACACGAATCCTTGCAGGAGCATCTTGTCTTGCTAGTGCTTCAGCTCTGTCGCTTCAATGTTGCTCATTCGATAAGATCCCTTGACCGTTAGTTTGCTTATTTCTTAAGTTTGACAAGGTGTTCTACACTCCATCGTGGAGGGAGCTTGCATTTAGTTTTGTTGGGATATATCTCTCTGAAATCCTCGACGAGTGGCACGAGTTCATTTGACACGACTACGAACATGTTTGGTGTCCATGCACATCATGCTCGTGAGTCAGCTCTCGCAATTTCTGCTTCCTCACCCAGTTCCACATGGATAAGCCACAAATGTGCTCCTCATTGAATGTATCGCTTGGCCTTGTCTGGCATTATTGACAGAGGTCGATGTTGTTTCGTGGCTTTTGCGACCTCCTCTACTGTTTCCACCTATGTTGTACAAGGTATCAGTTTTTGTCCCACGAGTGGCATGTGTCACTTAGCACCACTCACTTCCATGTAGACTACGGTGCTACTCCTGTCCACTTGTGGATTGTGCTGGTAAAATAAATGTTGTCCTGGGATAACTTTGGGATTCCTCATTGGATCAAACCGCCAGAAAATGACATCTCACAGTTCTCCAATTTGCAGTTTGAGTGGTTCACAGAGTCAGTGATTTCTAACCGTCCATTGATTGTCTTTCCTTCAAGATCTCTTATTTGCTTTGAATATCTATCTTTGAACCATGTAATTTTTCACAAATCCATGCAATGCACTCGCATCAAGCCGTGTCGATAAAAATTTATGATTTTTGTAACCCTTCACTTTTACCCTCAATGGTATCACATGTTTGTCGCCTTTACAACACTTTTTGAACGTTGTGAACTTGGGTGCCCTTTTTATATGCCTTGTGATTCATTCCGATGGGCGATTGGTTGGTGAACAGTTTCAAAGTAGGAAAGAGTTCCACTCTTTACTCCTGCTCCCTCCTTTCTCCTGATTCTCTGTCTTTTCCCCCCCTCCTTTGGCCTTAGTTCTCCCTCTTGTGAAATTATTGCAACATGTGTTTTGGTTAACTCAAGCCATTTATGAGGTTAGTGCACTATTGCTTGATGGAGATTCACTAGTGACTAGTACAAAGTTCTGGTTGATGAGTGAAGTCATCGACTCCCCCTACAATACCGATACAATCTGATACCAAGCGTTATGCTCAGCGAAACATGAATAGTAGACATGTAGACGCTGTGGGGCGGAACACAATGCAAGGATAACAAGTACTTGACTTATTTTTCATAAAGACTAAGGCTAATTTGATGAAAAGTTCCGGAACTAACCATCACATGTACAGAAATGACGGAATTCAAATAAAGCATAGTCATGGCCTTGATCGTCGAGGTGGAGCGACGTGTGTGGGATTGTGTCGTGTGTAGTCACGTTGAAAAGCTTTGCCGATAATTCAGGAGACTTGGAGATTTGTACAAATGTTCAAGGCGTAGTTTTGACGAAAAGATCCAAGTGCTTCTAGACACTCCTGTTGATACATCATCAAGGTGGTCGAAGCTTTCAAGAGGTCAGAGAAGGGAATACCAAAGGTCGGGGCAGTTGACCAATTTCCCCTGACCCACGAAGAACAAATTTGAAGTTCAATGCATAGTCTGTTATTTTTCTGTGGGAAAAAATGCTTACTCGCAGAGTTGAGGGACCCGGATACGCCCAGTGCCAATTTCACGTGGTCAGTCCACATCTGTGGCCCACAACCGGTGCACACATTCTGTTTTTTTAGCTCCATCAATTCTGCACTCAATTGTGATACATTGGAGATTTGTAAGGAGAAAATAGATCCAAATTCGTGGGAGCTCACTTTTGGCTCTGCAATGTCCACATATATCCTCTTCAAAACCAGGCAAGAGTTCCTCCTAGTTTTACGCATGGCTATCAACAATCAACAGCCGTCCGTCTTACGCCATCACTCTGCGTTCAGCCGTATTAGTCAGTAATGGTGTATTCGTTTGGGCTAAATGCTTCATGATCCATTCATTAGTCCAATATTGTTGATGTGTGAGTAGATTCATTTAGTATGCTTAATTGTTTGGCTTTTTTTATGAACGTATGAAACATATGCATTTTGGTTCATTGTTTTATTTTCAGTAATTTAAAAAGTACCAAGATATTTGGAGTGATTCCACGTAGGTATACTTTAGGTTAAAATCTGTCTAAAGTGGCAGGATTGTTTTGATTCTTTGAGTTAGTACACTTGCAAAAGTCTACCAGCTCTTGCGAACATGTTTGATGTGTAGCATCCTGCCAGCCCATGAGACAATAAAATGTATCATCAAAACTCTGGATCTGTTCTAAAACTGTATTTCCCACATTTTATTCAACTTTCTCACTTTGGCGATGAATTATAGCGAATAAGTGTCGCATGTTCACCAACTTTTGCGCTTTCATTGTGTCATGGATAGAATTTCATCAACGGACATGTGCGGTGGTGGGTTTGAACATGGGCCATCCTATTATGAGTCTTTGTGGTTGGTCGTGTCATGTCAATTTACCATTTCTCAAGGGCCAACGTTGGCTTTCATTTGCAACTGTGGCGTGGATCAATGGACATCGAATAAAACTGATGGAGGGGACTAAAGTGCACCCACACAAGGCAACTAAAGGCTATGAGCAGGCTCCATGGACACCAAGAGAGTATTTACATGTGCTATGGTATTCCAAACAGCACTCAAGGCTCACCAAGTTATACTATCGACAGTGGTTAGCGGCGTTTGCAAAATGCAACAGTGTGTAGTTACACACATGAGTAGAAGGCCTATGCACATCGCCTCATTCAACATGATCTTGTGGCTGCATGAGTTACATCACGTGCACCCGCAACGCATCTTCAAAATGATCTAAATGATTCACGATTCACATTTCTCCTCTGTGGAGCAACTTCATCGAGAGGGAACGCTGTGAGGCACGAGACTCCTAGCAGAAGAGAAGATTTTTATGTAGCTGCAATGTGTTTGTCACGGCATCTCAGTTTGTGAGCCCATGAAGAGGTTCCACCGAGCCATCGACACCATATGCAGGGCCATGCGTGTGGTTGATAATGCTCTTTGCTCCATGAAAGGAACAATGATTCAACTCTTTCATCGTGCATGGGTTGGACGCAGTGATTCCCTGCCATGATTTAGACATTGTATTGGCGTTTTAGGCGGTACTCATGTGCCTGTAACTGTTCCACCATCACGGCATGGTGCATCTGTGAATAGGCATAGCCTAAATCTGCAAAATATCTTAGCTACCTTCACTCCGGACAAAGTGTTCTGTTGTGTGACTATAGAATTGGAGGGTAGTGCTAATGATGCATGAAACTTCAGCAAAATTTTGCAACGTGGGTTTCAGTTGTCGTTGAATACTTACTTCCTTGCAAACACTGCATTTTCTTAGGGTTTCGGAATCATGCCAGCGTATCGTGGATGATGCTACCACTTAAATGAGTTTGGACCTGGGTCATTGCACCCATAGGACCTGAAATAACTATTAAATCAATGGCATGCAGCGGCATGTTTCAAGATGGAAAGACCATGTGGCATCATAAAAACACCTTTTCAAATTCTCAGGACACTACCGCTATACACCATCAATTTCATGCCATGATTGAATTCAACATAATTTGTGATGCACAATTTGATCCATAACATTCAACTCATAATGGATAGAGGAGGAAGAATGGGAGGAGATTTGAAGCCACCCTCTTTGAACACTTCCACTTCTGACAAGGAGGCATGGTGATGTGTCAATCCACGCCAGGCACATAATGATTTTTACTAACATGTTGAATGCATATGTGAATGACGTGGCTGATGAGGATCCACTTGTAGAAGATGACCTGCAAATTATTGACATTAAACATTAATAAGCATTGTCACAAACATCATGTAGATCATTTATTATGTGCAAGCTTGTGTCTTCTCATAGAACCTCATGCACAGTTTCATGTGCTTCAGAAAGCTCTGTTGAGGTGGAACCTGCTCAACTGTCGCTGCCAATACCACCTTCCCCCCATAGTGGCGTTGTGTACTTCGTTGGGTGTGAATCAAGCTTGGGCAGCCTAAGCTGATTTCACACCCTTGGAGAGAATCCAAACTACTACACTCCATCACGCCTAAATAGGCACATGTTCACATGCATGCGCAGATTCCCAAAGGAGGACACATAATCAGCACACATCACTAGATCAAAATTCGTGGCATCACAGCAAAACAACCCGTTACAACCATGGATGGTACCATCACCATCAAACATTTTCATGGCCATGTCGTATTTTGTCTTCAGACCATCATCTGAAATGACACACTCCACTTGAATTTTTGTGTAACCATGGTGTTCACGTTCTCTATGTGGCCATCCAACATCAGGCGACGCTTCATGGGATGAGCTTCATCAACATTGTTTTCCATGCCTGCTGTACCCTCCCCCTCCTTATCACGCCCTTACTCATCATTGTATAGCACATTCTGATCGCATGCTTCGTCATGAGAGAAAACCTTAGTGGCCTCATCAAACCACGATAGGGGCTTGCCCTAGAGCTCACACTACATAGGGCTCAATGATTTTCATTCATTTGACATTTCTGTCGAGAGCTCTAGCTGCCATGTGCACTTGTTTCAACCAATTCCACTCAGACTAACCAAGTCAGATGCAAGCATCAAGCACATCACTGTGTTTCCAAGACAACGGCAAACCTAGCTGCATGAAAGACTCTCCATCATTTGCGTAACATTTGAGGCACGATGTGGTTGCGCAACTTGATCATGTAGCCATTGGAGCTTCAAAGCTCCTTGAAGTACACAAATGCCATGCGCACGAGGGCGACGTCACGCTTTGCTGTCCAGAAGTGCTTGACGAGCATGCAAGTTGACATCTACTCAGAAGACTACTCATCAGGCGATCCTTTCGAGGGTGACGACATGGTGGAGCCACCTAGCGGGTTGGGATTCATCTTGGCATGGTGTTCCACCATGTTCCAGCCTATGAGGGACATAGTTTCTGCGTAGACGTATAGTTGCAAACCGGGTGCCATGGGGACATGCTCACCACGTGAGCTAGTGGCTGGGTTGTTTCCAACTAATTGTTGTATTTTGTTTTAGGCTTCCCTGTTCGTAGACTCAATCGCACCATCATGTGGATGACGCAGACGACACAAAAATGGGATGTATTATTGTGTGGACAAGTCTTACGGGCGAGTTGCGGTCCTGAATCCTTGCACCATAGGTGGAGTTCCTGACAAGGACGACATGCTAGCGTATGAGCCAACAAAGTTGGTGGGTGAGCGGGCAGCCGTAGCTGAGAGCTGGAGATGTAAGTGAACAATAGCCGAGAGATGGACGAGTGTAGAGTGCACGCGTATTACGATGCTTCTAGCCAATTCTGAGCATGCACAATTGCCCAAAGGTTGAAACGTTTACACTCGATTGTTCAAATTCAAGTTTCATAAAAGAACAATATGACTGTGGATTGCCTATGGAGGGAACAAAACAAAAAAATTCTATTCTTCTTCTCGCCATTCTTTCAACTACGCAATCTTTTGTGCACTTCAGTATTGGGGCCATTTATTAAGTGATTTCAGTGAAAGGATGCAATCTTGAAGGTGCCAAAATGAAAGTCGGAGGTGTTGCGTCCATGAAAACCACGAGTCCACAAACGCGACACATTGACATTCTTGTCCTTGCATTCATGGCCCACCGCGCGTCGACCTAAGGATTTGTACGCCGATTGGCCGAGGGAATTTTGGCCACCTGTCCCAACCTCTTGTGCTTCGAACACCTTTGACCACTTTGAAGAATGTTAAACAGAAGTGTCGCAAACTGCATCAATGTTTTTATACCATTAGGTTGAATTCTTGATGATGCTAGAGTTTAACAAAACCACACCTTAATACCGTGAAAGCCGCCTGACTTCTTTGCGGAGCTTCGTGAAGCAGCCACTCATGGTGTGACCTTGCACGAGTTGCTTGGCTCAAGCACCAAGGACCCAACATATGCCTCCTTGTGATTCCCGTCATTCTACATATGCTAAAATCACTCAAAACTTGTCTCCAAACTACACTTACTACTGAATACAAGTTATCCATTTTCCCCCGATCCTTTTATTGTCTACTACTCCGCACCTCACTCATGTGAACCACGTATGTTATGCCCAACATAACAGGTGTAAACAAGTGCACACAAATCTTTCATTATTTTGATAATGCTTCAAAATTTTGGAAGCTCTCACGACAAACTCGCGAGCTCTCGGTAACGTCCACGTCACTTCATAGCGTACATTGAACACGGCATACAACGAGCTCACTTCCACAATTTTTCTTCCGATGAGTTCGAACGATCCGTAAAGCGCAAACAAGGAGATTCTTTGTCCATGACGCCGGGGTCTCACGCCATTAGATGGAGAAACAACCCGCGGGAACGACAATCTAACAGACGGTCTATCTATGACCAATGTGACCGATGGCAGGCCAGTTGCCCCATTTAAACTGTTTGATTCCAATCTGTAGTTCCCGCGCTTTTTAAAAACCACACCTGATGGCATGAGACCCCGGCTTGAGTAAGATCTATGGAAATCGATCCAACAATGGCAAAAGGAGTGCGTGAGGGAAGTATACGACAATGCTCATGCAAGCACGCTTGTTCGCCACCGGCCAAACATTCGTCGCTAGGATGTTTACAGGGGCATAACCTTTCTACCCAATCCGCGAGGAGGTTAGTTACGTCCTACCCAGCAAACAAATCATATTCACGCCCTGCCTAAAGAAAAACAAGACTGCCCTGCCCGCTCGCTTCACCATGCTTGATCAGCGGCATGTGCCGTTGATCGAGCGGAAGCGAGGTAGGGCATGTCGACCCCCCTCGCAATTCACACGCGTAGGAGCGAGAATCGCGATCGAGCAATGAGCTCTTTGTTTCTGTTTTTAAACATGCAAACCCCCTAGTTTGATTTAGGGTTTTGTATGCTTTGCGTGGACGGAGCCACTAAAAAACATGAAAACCTACATCAAAGTAGGGGGTTTATGTGTTGAGAAAACAAACAGAGTTCATCGCTCGATCGCGATCGAGCAAAAACACACATTTTTTACATCGAGCAGATTTTTTTTCTCTTTCTTAACCCGCAAACTATAAAGTTTCTACATGCAAATCTTAGTCAAACCCTACCCCAAATAACATTTGGGATTTCAGCGTTTTGTTTTTGCACGGGCTCCTGCTGGGCCCCGTATTAGTGGGGACCAGCAGGTTCCCTTTCAACGCATAGGGAGTCTCGGGCCCCCCATGCAAACCATAAGCGTCCCCCTGGTACGTACCAGACCTACACGAGTCCCTAATCTTCTCAAGTGGGATTTCTTGTTAGCACGCAAAGGTCCCATAAAGTCACGAGGACTGCGATATTTGCTCCAACAACTGAGGGCAAACTGGCCAATTGCCCCGCCCCCAGTGGATATTCTCGAACCTTCCGACAGCTTCGACCACTCTCGCGAACTTACGATCACAAGTGTCACAACCTTTCGGTTAACTTCTCGACGCATCACGACAAATCAAGATTTGTAAAGATGCATCGCACATCTTCACCGTTGATTCTCAAAGACCCTCGACTTCTCGGTGGACCTTCTCGTATCCGACCAGTCACGATGCGACTCCGCATGCGTCGCTCGACATTCGACCCAACGACCCCAAATATGCTTGATTCATAAGTGGACACTTGTATACATATGCTCGATCATTTTGACACTTGTCATCGAAGTACGCTTACTGCTAGTTATAAACTTCTCAAGTGTCCCACACTCTAAGCTGTGTTTTGCCTCGCAACTTCTACATGTGCACCATCCATGTTTGGTTTGGCGTAACACTTGGTATCATAGCGCAGCGGTCCTGAAGAGGCATTTGATTACTTTACGCATCCGGAGGACTACCTTGCACAAGCCGTCAGCGCATCTCGCATGTCAAGACTTCACAGACTGTACGACTATGACGTGAGATGAGCAAGTGCAACCGACGACCAGCAACGGGTCTTCGATGATGACTTCGGCGACGGAGGAGCAGAACATGCCGATGCACGTGAACCATGAAGCGATAGCGAATGCTGGCGTGGCAGGCTTTGCGGCAGTTGGAACAACCCCAACGGCTTTGACAACCAATCCAGTGACGGACCCTTCGGCGATGAAACCAGCCCTCCCTACAAACAGCATTAAAGACGATAGCAAGGACTGAAAGTGGCAATGGATGACATGTGCGGATCGATGAGGAACTGACGAACATGATCTCTGCACTCAAAGGAATACAAAACCACTTGCCCCAACAACTCAACGTTGCGATGGAGGCTCTTTGCAACGCAAACGTGCGTGAAGCGGTGCTCGTTGAGAGAAATTCTCAACTCTCGGGCGAACCCAAAATTCCTCCAGCTCCACTAGGACCGTTCGATCCTGCAAACTCAACAGGACCAATGGTTCAGATGTGGCTGACGAGTTTCGAGGTGTACTTCATTGCTACTGGGATCAATGGTGGTAGAAAGAAAACTGACCTCGCAACCGTGCTTTTGCGTGGCATGGCGTTAAAATGGTGGTCCATTCTAAAGACCATCCAACGACAGCAGTAAACCGGCGGAGCATCGTCAATGTCTCACGGTGCCTGTCTCACATTACTGAACACAAGCATTCTACCCTTCAAGCAGATTAATCCACACTAACAAGACGCATTGATGCCACCAACCGAATTGAAGGAATTTTTGCGC
>SZWC01016080.1:24868-65715 GCA_023375785.1 Penium margaritaceum
CCTCCCTCCCGTTATCCCGCCCTCCCTCTCCACCGCCCTCCATCCCACCATTCTCCCTTGATCCCATCTCTCTCTCTCTCTCTCACTCTCTCTCTCTCTCTCTCTCTCTCTCTCTCTTCCTCGATCCTTTCCCTCCCCCTCCCTCTCTTCCTTGCTCCCATTATCCCTCTTACTCAATCCAGTTACCCTGCCCTCTCTCTCTCCATCCTTCCTTGATCCCGTCCCTCCCCAACCTCTCCCTCCATCCCGCCACACCACTCTCGACCCCACTCCCTACCTCTCATCCTTCCCACACACCACCCTGACCCAGGTCTTAGAGGTGGACCCAGGTCTTAGAGTCCCTGTGCAGTCTTGCCTCTTGCCTCTTGCACACGTCCATAGACTGCATGGTCAGCTTCCCTGTGCACAAAACCAAGCCCAGCCAGTTTCTCATCCATCTTGTGGTGCCATGCTTGCGTTGCTTGCTTCAGGCCGTAAAGAGCCTTCACAAGCTTGCACACCAAATCCTCCTTTCCCTCCACCACATACCCCTCCGGCTGCTCCATGTACACATCCTCCTCAAGGTCACCATTCAGAAATGCACACGTCACATCCATTTGGTACACTTTCCAGTCCATAGCAGCAACAAGAGCGAGGATTGTTTGGATGGATGGGAACTTTGCGACAGGTGTAAATATCTCATTGTAATCCACACCCTCAGTTTGCGCATACCCTTTTGCAACCATCCGTGCTGTGTACCTGAGCACCTTACCATCTGCACCACGCTTGCGCCTGAAGATTCACTTGCACCCAATAACCCAGCTGCCACATGGAGCTTCCTTGAGAGTGCAGGTGCCGTTCTGCATGAGCGCACCATACTCCTCATTGATGGAAACTTGGTAGCCCTCAGGGAGGTGATCCGGCTCACTAAGAGCCGCCTAGCCAGGACCAACTGTTTGTGAGAGGGAGTTGCAGGTTGCACAGACAGAAATGACGGAAGCAAATGTAGGTCTGCAGAGAACGCGAATGTCTGAATCGACTCTTGAGTGGGAAATTACATTAGCACAGCTTTCTAACAAGCCTAAGTACGCCTCACTTGGCACATGGAGCTGGAAGAACCACTCTGTCAAAGTTCACCTCCTAGCACACTCCTAGCCTAGCGGGATGAGCGGCAGTCACACTCTCACACAAGAGAATTACCATCCCTGCCATGTGCACAACTAATAATCTTGGTGGGGACCTTCCTTGAAGCTCCCTGAAGGTCCTCCTGCCGCCTTTCTACCCTGAAGGCCGCTCCAAACCTCCTTGGCCAATAATTGTGGCCGTCATTGGTGCTGGTAGTGCAGGAGCTATCACTTGAACCGGACCCATCGCCACCAAACCTTGAAAATCCATATCTCCCTCAAACGGACTCCGAATCGAGTTCCGTAAAGTNGGACCTTCCTTGAAGCTCCCTGAAGGTCCTCCTGCCGCCTTTCTACCCTGAAGGCCGCTCCAAACCTCCTTGGCCAATAATTGTGGCCGTCATTGGTGCTGGTAGTGCAGGAGCTATCACTTGAACCGGACCCATCGCCACCAAACCTTGAAAATCCATATCTCCCTCAAACGGACTCCGAATCGAGTTCCGTAAAGTGCTACAGAACCAGCAAAACATCCTCTATTCACTTTTGTGACCTGATTATTTTTGTCGAGCAACCCACTTTGGTCACTTTTTTTGGCACCCCATATCCAACATTCTCCCACTTTGCGAAAATAAAAATCACACAAGTCGACACTGTCCCCTCAACTGCTGAAAACAGTGTGCTGCCAACGGCTTGGTGAGGAAGTCTGCCAGCATCATTCTTGAAGGGAAGAACTTGATCTGCACCACCTTCTTTGCCACGAGTTCGCGGATGAAGTGATATTGCAAGTCAATGTGCTTGGTGCGGGCGTGAAACTCTGCGTTCTTGGTCAGAGCAATGGCGCTCATGTTATCACAGTAGATTGTAGTTGCTGTGGTTTGCTGCTGTCCAAGGCTTGCCAGGAGCTCATGCAGCCACACGGCTTCCTTTGCTGCTTCACTCAAGGCGATGTACTCAGCTTTGGTGGAGGAGAGGGCGGCGTACTATTGTTTCTTGCTCCTCCAACTGATTGCACCTCCCTCGGGTACAAACACGAACCCACTGGTCAACCTCCTAGTGTCCAGGTCACCTCCCCAATCTGCGTCACTGTAGGCGATGAGGATGGGGCTGTTGTTGCCATTGAAGGTGAGGCAAAGGCTGCTGCTACTGTCGAGGTAGCGCAGCATGCGCTTAACCGCCTTCTCATGCGGCATGCCCGGATTCGCGCAAAAATTGCTGAGCACTCCCACTGCTTGGCTCATGTCCAGGCGCGTGCCGACTGCAGCGTACATGAGGCTCCCAACTGCTGCTTGGTACGGCACTGCTTCCATGCGGTTGCTCTCTTGATGCCGCGGGGAGTCTGCGTCATGCTCAGCTTCGCTCCCACTTCGAGTGGTGTCGCTGCTTTGCGCGCTCCTGCCATGTTGAAGCGCTTGATGATGTCACTCACATACGTGCTCTGCGACAGCTCTAAAGTCTATTGCTGCTGGTTGCGCTTTACCTGAAGGCCAAGGTAGTAACTGAGCTCTCCCATGTCTTTCTTGTCAAACCTGGAAACAAGGGACTGCTTCACATCGTCCAAAAGAGACTTGGAGTCAGATGCAATGAGCAGATCATCAACATAGAGCAAGATGATGATCTGGTTTGCCTCTTGTGTGCGCCCATAGACAGAATGGTCTGCTTTACTGCACACAAAGCCGAGGCCAGCTAGCTGCTCATCCATCTTGTGGTACCATGCTCGCGGGGCTTGCTTCAGGCCGTAGAGGGCCTTCACAAGCTTGCACACCAAACCTTCCTTCCCTTCCACGACATACCCCTCCGGCTGCTCCATATACACATCCTCCTCAAGGNAACCTGGCAGCAAGGGACTGCTTCACATCGTCCAAAAGAGACTTGGAGTCAGATGCAATGAGCAGATCATCAACATAGAGCAAGATGATGATCTGGTTTGCCTCTTGTGTGCGCCCATAGACAGCATGGTCTGCTTCACTGCGCACAAAGCCAAGGCCAGCTAGCTGCTCATCCATCTTGTGGTACCATGCTCGCGGGGCTTGCTTCAGGCCGTAGAGGGCCTTCACAAGCTTGCACACCAAACCTTCCTTCCCTTCCACGACATACCCCTCCGGCTGCTCCATGTACACATCCTCCTCAAGGTCACCATTCAGAAATACACACGTCACATCCATTTGGTGCACCTCCCAGTCCATAGGAGGAGCAAGAGCGAGGATTGCTCGGATGGATGGGAACTTAGCGACAGGTGCAAATGTCTCATTGTAATCCACACCCTCCATCTGCGCATACCCCTTTGCAACCAGCCGTGCTTTGTACCTGAGAATCTTACCATCCGCACCACGCTTGCGCCTGAAGCTCCACCGGCATCCGATCACCCGGCTACCGCGTGGAGCCTCCTCGAGAGTCCAGGTGCTGTTCGTCATGAGTGCATCATACTCCTCATCTGCTGCGCCACGCCAATCGGCCGCCTCAACGCTGTGCATGGCTTCAACAAATGTGGCTCGGTCATCGGTGACTGTGAGGAAGAAAACCTCAAGATCGGACAACTCCGTTGGTGGTGGAACGGTGCACAAGTTCACTAGCTCCTCCAGCGGCCTCTGTTTGTTTGCGAGGCGCTCGGATCACCTCAACGGCTCCACACTGTTCTTTGCACCTTTGTTGAGGCATGCAAATCGTCGTGGCAGCCGCTCTGCATTGCTTTGCTGCTCCTCCTCATCCGATTCCGAAGCCAGCACCTTCTCCTTCTCAGCTCCCTCCACCTCCTTGTCGTTGCCGCTGTCACCGCCATCTTCCGCACCGCCCTCTTCTTTTTGCCGTACTTCTCCCACTTCTAATACAAGTGCGGGAGCAAGCGGAACTGCCGACATAGGGCTCCAAGTCCAGCCCTTCAAGTCCTCTTGAAAGACGACGTCATGGCTGCGGATCATCTTGCGAGCAGCAAGGCTGTAGAGGCGGTATCCCATGGTGTCGTAGCCGAGGAAGGCGTCCTTCACGGACTTTGCGTCCAGCTTTTTACGACTGCCGGTAGGCACGTACACGAATGCGCCACACCCGACGACTTTCAGGTGCGTCACTGTTGGCTTGCATCCCGTCCACGCCTCCTCCGGTGTCATCAGCGGCACGGCGCGCGTGGGACTCTGGTTTTTCAGGTACACGGCAGTGTTGACCATTTCCGCCTAAAAGGTTGGTGGGAGCTCCGCGTCTTGGAGCATGCTGCGAACACGCTCCATGAGTGTGCGGTTTGCACGTTTAGCCAAGCCGTTCAGCTGCGGTGTTCCAGGTGGGGTGATCTCGTGCTTGATCCCGCGACGCTTGAGGAAAGTGTGGAAGTCGTTGGAGAGGTACTCTCCTCCACCATCGGTGCGAAGCACCTTCAACCGCCTGCCATTCTTATTCTGTACAGCAGCAATCCACACCTTTCAAGCATCAAAACACTCATCCTTTCTAGCCAAGAAGGACACCCATGTCTTCCTCGACTTGTCATCAATGAACGTGACAAAGTAAAACTTGTCGGACAAGGACTGTGATGGCATGGGACTGCACAAATCAGAGTGAACGAGTGAGAGAAGCTCAGCCGCCCCCTTCCCTTCCAATGTGAAAGGAGCGCAGGCTTGCTTTCCTTCAATACAGCTCTCACAAGCCAATGCACCTGCCTGCTTCACCTCCTTGAGCTCCAGGCCGCGGACCATCTGCTGCATGGAGATGATGGCGCCAAAGCCGAGATGACCGAGCCAGCGGTGCCACAGGCCAATGTCATGTTTTCCCTCTCTCGCCGCCAACACTGAGTCGGCTTCCTTCTCCGACGCCACATAGAGGTGGTAAAGACCGTCCTCCTTGTTCGCTTTTGCAAGAACACAGCCTGCACGGGCAGAGATGGTGCAGCCACCATTCTCAAAGCAAACCTGCATGCCTTCGGAGATGAGAGATGAGACAGAGAGGAGGTTAGCTGCCAGCCCCGGAACATGGAGTACCCCCTTCACACGACGTTCCACGTGCTTACCCTCAACGGAAGCACAAAACACAATCTCACCCTCCCCAACCNGCTTTTGCAAGCACACGGCCTGCACGGGCAGAGATGGTGCAGCCACCATTCTCAAAGCAAACCTGCATGCCTTCGGAGATGAGAGATGAGACAGAGAGGAGGTTAGCTGCCAGCCCCGGAACATGGAGTACCCCCTTCACACGACGTTCCACGTGCTTACCCTCAACGGAAGCACAAAACACAATCTCACCCTCCCCAACCGCCATTTGCACATGGTTGTCCCCCATACACACCCGACGAGGCTCGATGACGGTGTAGATAACGAACCACTCCCGGCAACACGTCATGTGGCACGTGGCTCCCGAGTCGATGATCCAGAATAGGGCGGTGTTGTTAGAGATGTGCAGGACCCGGATGGTTGTCACGAATCCACTCTCCCAATTTGCGGTGTTTGCGGAAGCATTGGACTGTTTTCCCGCTCCTGCTCCAGCAGCAAGGTCCGCCTTCTTCTTCCGGCATCCGCGTGCCCAATGGCCCGGCTTCTTGCAGTAGTGGCAGTTCCCCTTCTTCTTCCCTCCTCTGCCATTGCCCCTGGTTGGTGCAGCACCACCCCCGTGACCAGAGTTGGTGATGAGAGCGACGTCCAGTCCACTTCCGCCCTCATCTCCCTTGCGCCGCTCCTTCTCAAACAGCAGGCTCTCCTCCACATTATTGAGGGAGAGCTTGTCACCACGCTGGTCCACGGCAACAATGAGAGGAGTATAGCTGCTAGAAAGGCCAGAGAGGATGGTTAGCATGAGCATACGTTCCTTGACAGGGTCCTCAATCGCAGCAAGCTGGTCAGAGAGAGACTTCACCATGTTGATGTAGTCAATCATGGATCCGGATTCATCCATCTGCACAGTGTGAAAGCGACGACGCAGCTGCATGTTCATGAGGATTGACTTGGAAGCATAAGTGGACTCAAGATTTTTCCAAACCTCCTTTGGCGTGAGGATGCCACGGACGAGGAGTTGCTGCAGTTCCGCGAGGTGGAGGTAGATGGTTGCGAGGGCGCGGTCACGCTTCTCGCGGTAGGTACGGGCCTCGACAGGGGATAGGGAGCTTTCTTCTGGTCCCTTCTCCTTCTCATCCACCTGGCTCCTGAGACCCTTCTCCATTAACACCATTTTCATGTTGTTGCTCTAGTTAAAGCCTTTGAACTTTGCGATGTTGACGCCGGCCACTACGGAAGCGGATGTCGCTACGGTAGTGCAACGTTCAGCCCACAAACGGCTCTCTCACAAAACAGGTTGCAAGGAATGCCTCAAGGACGAGACAAAGCCTTGTTCTAGATCTCATACCACTGATGGAAACTTGGTAGCCCTCAGGGAGGTGATCAGGCTCACTAAGAGCCACCTAAGCAGGACCAACTGTTTGTGAGAGGGGGTTACAGGTTGCATAGACAAAAATCATGGAAGCGATTGTAGGACTCCAGCTCAGCCACGTATTTGGCCTGTCCCAGCTCAAGCGTGCGCGCCCCCCGGTTCTGCATAATGCTCAGGCATAATGCCGAGGTAGAGCTCCAGCTCCCCCATGTGCGACATCTGGAATCTGCTTCTCAGGTGCTCTTTCAGCTGCTGTAGGCTTGGCATGTCTGAGGAGCACAAGATCAGATCGTCCACGTAGAGTGCAACAATCTGATGGAGCTTCTTGCTGCATCGCACGTACACATTGTGATCCGCCTCACAGCGCTTGAAGCTGAGTTGTGCCATGAAGTTGTCCATCTGTTGGTACCAGCATCGGGGCAATTGATTTAGTCCGTACAAGGACTTCTGCAGCTTGCACACCTTGCCCTCTGGCGCCTCCACCCCCTCCGGCACCTCCATGTATATTTCCTTGTCGATGATGCCATTGAGGAAAGCCGTCTTTACGTCTATTTGGTGGAGCTCCATGTTTTCGCGGCTGCCACCGCAAGGATCACCCGGATGCTAGTAAACTTGGCGACGGGGGCAAACGTCTCATCGTAGTGCTCGCCCTTATGCTATGAGTACCCCTTCGCCACGAGCCGCACCTTGTACTTGTCAACCACACCTTCCTTTGTGAACTTGGTCTTGAAAACCCACTTGGAGCCGATGACCTTTGCATCTTTCCGCCTGTCAACCAGTTGCCGTGTGTTTTCTGCAATGGACGCCAATTCCGACTTGATGGCGACGTCCCACTGCTTTCCCTCAGGCCGCGCAAGTGCCTCTTGCACGGTCGTTGGCTCTGTTGATGCAGCCAGCATGCACCGCGTCATGCCGATCCATCAATCGGTGCTTGCGACGAAATGCTTCCCTGCTCTCCGCTGCCTTCCATTGCGGTGCGGCAGTCTTGACGGCGTCTTGTCATTCTGCTGCGATTCTGACTCAGCGCGCTACGGTGCATCATCGACCGGACGGCTTCCCAAGGATTCCTCCCGCTCCGGTGAACAATCAACCGGACGGGCGGCGCGTCCTGAGGATTCTTCTCCAACGCCCGACGCAAAATCCGCCACGAGTGCACACTTCGGCACCCGCGATGCCTCCTTCGACGCATCATTCCGCCGGATCTTCAGCTGAGCTGCATTGTCGTCGGAGTCCTTCGAGTCGGCTGCTACACTTGCTGTACCGTCGCACTCCGACGCCGCATCATCGACCTCCGCGTTTGCTGGCTCCTCCTTGTAGTCAAGGATCTGGAACCACTCCCCCTGTTTTGGAGTGTTCCAGACGCTCATGTCGTTGCTGCTGCTGCTGAAGCTCTGCTGCTCGTTGAACTCGACCCCACGGGTGCGGATGATCTCTTGCGTGCGCGGGTCCTAGAGCCGGTTCGCCTTTTGCATACTCTCATAGCCAACGAACAAGCACGGCTTCGCCCTCGGTTCCAGCTTGCTATCGCGTCGTTGCGCTGCCTGCACCATCGCGTGTGCCTTGCATCCGAACACCTTCAGGTGCGCCACGTTTGGCTTGCACCCGCTCCAAACCTCTTGCGGCGTCTTCTAGCCGCCCTTACCTTTCAGCACTGTTGTTGGGGTGAGGTTGATGGTGTAGCTCGCTGTATGCACATCCTCTGCCTAGAACCCTCGCGGCAACCCCGATCCACAAGCATGGTCCGCACCATGTTGAGCTGCGTCTGGTCCGCCACTCCATTCGACTGTGGCGAGTACGGCGTAGTGGGTTCCCAATTGATACCCTGTTGCTTCATCCACCCGCCGCAGCCCACGTACTCTTTGCCATTGTCGCTGCGTAGCGCTCTGACCTTCCAGCCAGTCCGCCTCTCCACTGGTACAAAGTACTCCTTCAGCCGGTCGAGGACCTCGCCCTTTCGCTTCATGAAGTACACGTAGAGTTTTTTGCTGCATTCGTCAATGAAGGTGACGAAGTATCTCAAGTCGATGTTCGACGGCGTTTTGAACGGTCCGTACACGTCGCTGTGCACGACCTCCAGCAGGTTCTTTACACGAGCCTTGTTCTCGTTGAACGGCTTGCGCCGCGCCTTGCCCAAAATGCAAGGCTCGTAGTTTTTGTCCGCTGCTGGATCTACTTCCACGTCTGCTGCACCATCGATGACGAGGCCGTGTACCATGTCGCGCTTCGCCATATCCTTAACGGTTGCGGGCGCCGAATGCCCCAACCGTCGGTGCAAGAGCTCCAAATCAGCGCTTCCTCCCTTGTGCATGTTCACGACGCGCTCCTCCAAGTCTGCTACATCCGATGCCGCGGGGACCACCTTGGTCTCCACAATGTAGAGACCGCCCTCGCGCTTCGCCTCCAGCACGACCTCGCCATTGTCTTCGATGCGCACCACTGTGCCTTTCCTGCGGAAGAGCACCTCATACCCCTTGTCTGTCAAGCTGCTGACACTCAAAATGTCAGCCAGGCCGGGGACGTGCTGCACATCACAAATTTTACACACCTCCTTCTTACCGCCAACCACGACTTCCACCTCCATGTCGCCTTGGCCGGCCGCCGGCTCGACTTTGTCGTTCGCAACCACCATCGACTTGGAGGACTTCTCGTAGGTGAAGAACCCCACCTTCTCAACTTGGGTGTGCTCCTCGGCCCCGGAATCCAGTCGTTGCCCGTTGGCCTTCTTGAGGAAGTGGTTCTTGTTGCCATTGAGGAGAGATCTGCCCTTGATGTTTTTGCCGCCGGTCTTCGCCTCCTCCGGGCACTCACGGGCCCAATGGCCCTCCTTGCCGTAGTTGCGACACGCACCTTTCTTGGCGCTCTTCTTACCTCCGCCCTTTCCGCCACTTCCTTTGCCCCCACTTCCGCCACTACGTATTCTGGTGACGAGGGCCGATGAGGAAGACGAGGACTCCCCGCAGCTCCGACGCTGCGCCTCGTTGCGGATATACTCTGCGACCGCGCCATAGGTGAGCTTGTCCTCCGACCATCCTCCGAGGACGGTGATGAGTGGATCCCAACTATCAGGTAGGTCCATGAGGAGGGCCATCGCCTGCAGCTGCGTATTGATCTTCCACTCCACGTCATTGCATTGCGATGCAAGTGACTCTATCTGCTACATGGCGGAAATGACATCATCTCCCTCCTCGATTCTCACCGTGAAGAGCCGCTTCATTGCGAAGATTTTGTTCGCGAGCGACTTGGATTGGTAGATGGCGCAGACCTTTTGCCAAGCTTCGGCTGCTAGCTTGCAGCCGTGGAAGTAGCCCCACTGCGACTCGGCCGTCCCAGACACCAGGAGCATGAGCGCCTCCGTGTTCTTCTTTCGAAGGCCTCCTTCTCCGCATCCGTAGCGGTCGCCTCTATGAGCACCTCCTTTCCCAACATGACATCCGGCAGCCCCTTATGCGAGAGGTGTAGTTCAAACTGCTACCTCCATAGCCCAAAGCCCAGGCCGCCCGCATACTTCTGAATGGGCTACGTCTACTTGTGCGCCATGTGCGCAGCTGCTACTCTGATGAGTTCTCAGAACTTCACGGCGACGTCCAAAATGACGATCACGTGCGCTGCGAAAGACGTGAACGTAGGAGGCGTTCAGACCCATGGGCCCATAACCCTTTGTTAGGAAGGAATCCATGTGGATGCGGTCCCGACATTGGTCTGATAGACTCTATTGGTTTACATCTACTGTTTTGGGAGAATCTGAGACTGAGCGTGAGCTTTCTGGTCGCCTCACGCTATGTGAGTAGGAATTGAGAGACAGTCAGTTTGCGAAGGAAATAGCGTCATTTTCCGTTTGTTTTTTAACATGGACATGATAAGAACATTTATAGTGTTAGTCATGAGCTCTCCAATGCACCAAACCGTGCGCGATTCGGTCAAGCGTAGCCCAAGTTATGCTTGCCGAACCGCAGGTCTCATCCACCACAGAAGCCTGACGCCGCCACTCGCCGTGGCGCCTTCGTTCACGTGCAAAGCACCTTTCCCAATGCGCATATCCCATTGCACATAGTGTGGGGGTCCTCTGCACTGTTTCTATGCACCCTACCCACTTTTGGGTCGTGTTTGGTCATGGAGTGTGACGAGGTTCGAAACCTGTCCGTGGACCTGCAGTCAGAGTTTTGACTAAGTCCCCGAGTAACAAAACGTACTTCTGAGGTTCGGACGTCGAGCCAGGTTTTTGGCGAAGTCCCTCAGCAACAACGTGCACTACTGGATCCGGTGGATGATCCACCTGATCAGGCGGATCATCCACCGGACGCCTCGGCAGGCCTATTGGAGTAATCTCTCCAAATGGTATTTTGTTACTCGGTCTGGTCGATTATCGACCAGATTTTGAGTCGCACCCGGCTCCCAGAGCTGCTGCGCATATCCCAACTTTGGAAGGCCATATCTCCCTTGATACTTGTCCGGTGAAACAACTTCCACCGGACTGAACGGCTCGTCAACTTTCAGGGAAATCCTCCATTTCAGGATCCAAGCAATCCTTGAGTCGCCAGATCCGCTGGCGCAGAGTTTCCACTTTCTGGCGGCTCGTCAGCACCTCCCGGCGCCACACTTGGGCATGCGGAGGGGCAATTTTTCAACACCTCCTTCGACGGATCATTCTGCCGGGTCTCCAGCCCAACAACATCGTCGTCGGAGTCCTCCGCATTGACTGCTTTACGTACTGTACCGCAGCGCTCCGACGCCGCATCATCGACCTCCGCCTCCGCCTGCTCCTCCTCATAGCCAAGCAGCTGAAACCACTCCTCCTTTTTTGGAGTGTTCCTGACGCTCATTTTGTGCTAGTACTGAAGCTTTGCTGCTTGTCAAACTCGACGTCATGGCTACGGACGATTTCTTGGGTGCGTGGGTCCCAGAGCCGATACGCCTTTTGCGCGCTCTCGTAGCCGAGGAACAAATACGGCTTTGCACTCGGTTCCAGCTTGCTGTCGCGTCATTGTGCCGCCTGCACCATCGCGTGCGCCTTGCACCCGAACACTTTCAGGTGCGCCACGTTTGAATTGCGCATGCTCCAAACCTTCTGCGGTGTCTTTTAGCTGTCCTTACCCTTCAGCACCGCTGTTGGGATGAGGTTGATGGTGTAGCTCGTTGTACGCACAGCCTCTGTCCAGAAACCTCGCGGCAACCCCGCATGCACAAGCATGGCCCACACCATGTTTAGCAGCATCTGGTTTGCCCGCTCCGCCACTTTGTGGGACTGTGGCGAGTACGAGTTAGTGGGTTCCCACTTCATGCCCTGCTGCTTCATCCACCTGCTGCAACCCACGTACTTTCCGCCATTGTCGCTGCATAGCGCTCTGACCTTCCGACCAGTCCGCCTCTCCACCGCTGCGACGTACTCCTTCAGCCGGTCCAGGACCTTGCCCTTCTGCTTCATGAAGTACACGTAGAGCTTTCTGTTGCAATTGTCAATGAAGGTGACAAAGTATCTCAAACCACTGTTTGACGGCGTTTTCAATGGTCCACACACATCGCTGTGCATGACCTCCAATAGGTCCTTTGCGCGAGCTTCGTTCTCGTAGAACAGCATGCATCGCGCCTTGTCCAAAATACAAGGCTCAGACTTTTTATGCACTGCTGCATCTGGTGTCGCGTTTGCTGCACCATTGATGACGAGGCCGCGCACCATGTCGCGCTTTGCCATCTCTATAACAATTGCAGGCGCCGAATGCCCCAATTGTCGGTGCCAAAGCTCCAGATCAGTGCTTCCTCCCTTGGCCATGTTGATGTTGCGCTCCTGCAAATCTTCTACATCGGATGCCGCGGGGACCACCTTGACCACCTTGACCACGATGTAGAGAACGTCCTCGTGCTTCGCCTCCAGTACGACCTCGCCGTCACCGTCGATGCGCACCACTGCGCCTTTCCTGTGGAAGAGCACCTCATACCCCTCTTTCGTCAAGCGGCTGACACTCAGGGTGTCAGCCAAGCCGGGGACATACTACACATGACGAATTGTGCACAACTCCTTACCGCCCACCACGACTTCCACCTCCACGTCGCCTTGGCCGGCCGCCGGCTCGACTTTGTTGTTCGCGACCACCATTGACTTGGAGGACTTCTGGTAGGTGACAAACCCCACCTTCTCGACTTGGGTGTGCTCCTCGGCCCCGGCATCCAGGCACCACCTGTGAGCCTTCTGGAGGAAGTGGTTCTTTCTGCCATTGAAGAGCGACCTGCCCTTGCTGTTTTTGCTGCCGGTCTTCGCCTCCTCTGGGCACTCACCGGCCCAATGGCCCTCCTTGCCGCAGTTGCGGCATGCACCTCTCTTGGCACCCTTCTTGCCGCTGCCCTTTCCACCACTTCCTCTGTCCCCACTTCCACCACCACGTGTTTTGGTAAGGAAGATGAGGACTCCCCGCAGCTCCGGCGCTGCGCCTCGTTGCGGATGTACTCTGCGTCTATGCCATAGGTGAGCTTGTCCTCCGACCATCCTCCAAGGACAGTGATAAGTGGACTCCAACGATCAGGTAGGGCCATGAAGAGGGTCATCGCTTGCAGCTAGGTGTCGCTCTTCCACCCCACATCGTTACATTGCGAGGCAAGCGACTCAATCTGCTGCATGGTCGAGATGACATCATCTCCCTCCTTGATTCTCACAATGAGGAGCCACTGAATCGCAAAGATCTTGTTCACGAGGGACTTGGATTGGTGTATGGCGCAGAAATTTTGCCAAGCTTTGGCTGCCAGCTTGTAGCCTTGGAAGTAGCCCCATTGTGACACAGCTGTACCGGACACGAGGAACATGAGCACCTTTATGTTCTTCTTTTTGAAAGTCTGCTTCTCTGGGTCTGTAAAAGTTGCCTCAGCGAGCACCTCCTTTCCCAACACAACATCCAGCAGCCCCTTATGCGAGAGGTGCAGCTCAAACTGCCACCTCCTTAGCCCGAAGCCTGGGCCACCCGCATATTTTTGAATGGGCTGCGTCTCCTCCTGCGCCATGTGCACAGCTGCTACTCCGACGAGATCTCAGAACTTCACAGTGACGTCCAAGATGACGATCCCATGCCCTCCGAAAGACGTGAACGTTGGAGGCTATCAGACCTGAGGGCCCATAACCCTTTCTCAGGATGAATCCTGCGGTCCCAACGTTGGTCTGATAGACTCTATTGGTTCACGTCTTCTGTTTTGGGTGAATCTCAGACTGAGCGTGAGCTTTTTGGTCGCCTCACGCTAAATGAGCAGGCATTCAGAGAAAGTCACTTTTGTGAAGGGTTTTGCAGTATTTTCTTAGCATGGACATAATCACAACATTTATAGGGCTAGTCATGAGATTTCCAACACACCAAACCGCGCGCGATTCGGCCAAGCATAGCCCAAGTTACCTTTGCCGAAGCGCAAGTCTCACCCACCACAGAAGCCTGACGCCGCCACTCGCCATGGCACCTTCCTTCACGTGCGAAGCGCCTTTCCCAAGGCGCAGATCCCATTGCACATGGTGTGGGGGTTGTCAATGCGCCGGATAGCAACGGTCTAGAAAACGGGTCCCGACATGGGAGGCCGCTAACCGCTCTTGGTATTGCAATCAAGAAAGCATATCACCCTCGAACAAGGGATCCACACTTTAGGTTGGTTTGGTTTGCATACTCACGAAGTCCGCATATTGGTCTTTAGTATCTACCTTTGGTTGGACACTCTATGAGGAGTCTCAAAGGCAAGAACTGTAAATGGATGCATGCAAGGTACAGGCTTTTATACTTGCAGAGCTTTGCTAAAGCTTCCGCATGTAGCGGCTCCACTGGAGCCAACCTCAACCTACAGTCCTACTTGGCGCGTCCTTAGACCGCCAAGTGTCATCCTCAAGGCAAGCTCTAGTAAGCTTCCTAGAAGCATCCTGTTCTAGTTTGGGCCACAAAGAAAATTGCGGCCGTCGTGGGGTTTGAACCCGCGACCTCATGTTTGAGACTCCGGTGCCTATTCACCAAAGCCAAAAAGGTATGGTTCCTATGATGAGCCGCAGGGGACATATCCATTATGGGCAGTGCATTCCTAGCCCATCTCAGAACAGACCAAGGGGACGTACTCCATAGAGCAATGCATGCCTTGTCTGTATGTGTAGCTAGCCAGCTAGGTAATGGACAAGGTCCATACTATTTCAACAAATCTCTCCCTTGCACCTCTGTCCATCTGTCCCTTGCTCGGCTCCATCAATGCCTTGGGGCTCACCCTTCCTCTGCCGCACTCCTCATGCCGAATCCACGAATGCCTGCATAGTGCAAGTCGCGCTCCAGCGGCTTGGTCATGCAGTCAGCAAGCATGCTCTTTGTTCCGCAGTGCTGCAAGTCCACCACGTTCTTCATGACCAAGTCACGTGAGTAGTGGTAACGTATGTCGATGTGCTTTGTTCGCCGGGAGATGATCTCGTCTTCAGCCATGGAGATGACGTTCATGTTGTCCACATTTACGACTGTGGCGTCCTTCTGTGGCACTGTCATTTTGCCAAGCAGGCTGCGCAGCCATTAAGTCTCCTTGCACACCTGAGACAGAGCAACGCACTTTGCCTCAGCCGTGGACACGTAAAATACAATCCTGCTTCCTGCTGGCCCATGAGATGGCACCGCCATTCAAGATGCACACGTATCCAGAGGTGGATTTCCTGTTGTCGAGATTTCCTCCCAAGTCAGCATCGGTGTAGCACTTCAGACAAAGGGGGTCCGTTCCTTCTTGGCCTCCTGGGACAAGGCCCATGTGACATGTCTTCTATAGGTAGCGCAAGATGCGCTTGACTGCCTGCCAATGTTGTGGCCCAGGGTTGGCCACGAATCTGCTCACTTATCCCAAAGCATAGCAAATGTCCTGACGAGTCCCTACCATGGCGTACATGATGCTACCCACGGCGGACTGGTAGGGGATGTCTGTCAGGAATTCTCTCCTGGCTGTGCCCTAGGAGGAGTGGGAGCACCCACGAGGATGCCTGGCCTTCTGTGGAGCACGTTTCCGCTACTTCAGTTGCCAATGCAAACCAAGGTGGAAGAGTGTGGAGTCCAAGGATCACAGTCCATAGTGGGCAGAAATGAGTCGCAAGCAGTTGCACTCAATCGAAGTGGGAATGGTTGTTTTGTTTCAGTGAGATTACATCAGATTCTTATAGCCTATGATCAGAGCTTTCCAACGCATCCAAGCACACCCAAAACGGAGCAGTATAGCCCCTGCTCTGGCCGTCGAAGTAACCCATGGTGGAGCCGCCCACCATGCCCACGAACGGGAGTGACGAAAGGCGCTTCGACGGTGGCTTGTCGAAGCGCCCTTCCTGGCACTCCAACGTGGGGGGAAGTTTGCCCTCGTCTAGGAGACCATCTACATCCCTTCCTTCATGGCCATGGTGCCTTTGGAGCCCGTTGGACCTGAACTCGGACCACCGCGGTGGAACTATCCCGTCATCCATGACGGAGACCCAGATTCCACATGCCGACCACCCAACCTTCGGGCGGGGCTATCTCTCTGAATACTCACTCAAATCGAGCAATTCAAAGCTCGATCTTGCATGGGAAATTCCAAGAAATCCACATCTGCAATCAGATTTGATTTTTGACTACTCTCCAGTGGTCGAACCAGGAAAACCATCCACGGCAGCCATGGCAAGGGGCACTGTTTTCTAACAGTCTCCCCCTGCACCGCAGGCATGATGCCCTGTCCTTGAACATTTGCCATGCTCCACTGTCCGGCCAATCTGCTGCTTTGAGAAACTCTCCTCAGCTGCCCTGCACCAGCTACAACACGTAGCGGCGGACGCCTAGCTCCCCGCTGTCTTGTAGTGGTGTTGCTTCTTGCCGCAACAGTTGGTCACCTCCCCGAGACGACCTGGGAGCCCTTGCCTTCTTACAAGTCTGCTCCCCTCATGTGGGAGACCCACACCTCTTGCGGCATCCTCCCCCGTGTGCGGAGACCTCGGACCTTCCTTTATGTCCTCCATCGCCTCCATTTGTGCTTGTGGTGCCTTTGATTTATCAACACCTTCAGCACCTTGTGAGCATGGTCCAGCGTGCTGCACATCTCCCCCGCCTTCTTGCAATGCCTCCATGCTGCTGCTCTTGGTCCTTGCCGGCACCGCCTCTGTGCGTGCCGCATCGCCCAAGCTGCTGCCGCCTGCACCGCCGGAACTGGCTTGCACTTTATTGCAACCAGTCTCGCGGGATTCACAATGCTGCAGCTGCGACTGCTCCTCTGGCCGTCGCTTGCGCTGCTACCACCGCCTCGCTGCACGTCCTCGACGCGCATGCCTCCCCCTCATGGAGAGGTCTTCTGGTGCTGGTCCCTTGGTCTCAGCTCCCTCGTCACACTCCTCATGCACCTGCGTTTCCTCTTTTGGATAATGTGGAGAAGCGGAGGTCTCACTCCCCTCTCCCACATCGTGCATGTTGCATGCATCATCTGCCTGTTTTGCAGAATTCAAAGACGCCGACACACCTGCTGCACCCTCTGTTGCATGCCCCTTGAGTGCTTGCCCTCCTCCTTGAGGACTTGGAACTGATGACACCTTGACCACACCCTGCGACATGGTCCTCCGCTCAACCACCATCGCCCCCTTATGGGACTCGGCAGTGCCCTCCTGGCCTGCCTTGTAGCCGCGGTCCACCGTCGTTGCCGCTCGGAGCGCGTTTTGCTCCTTCGGAGAGCTCAGCCACGTGCCTTTGCTCTCCCCCTATTGCGCAGCTCTCCGGACCTCGTCCACCCACTTTTGATGTGGTGCACCTACTGCCCGGCCTCCTGCCGTGTGGTGCTCTTTGTCCTGGTCTGCTGCTGCAATGAGCCCCTCAGGCTCAACTTGAGGACCAGCCCTCATGGCGTCCTCCCTCTGCTGCGTGGTCCTCCGTGCCGCCACCGGCGCCTCCTCTTGAGACTTGGCGACTCCTTTATCAGCTGCCTCGTGGTCACGATTCACCACCTCTACAGCCCGGAGCCATTTATCCTCCGGTTGAAAGCGCGGCGTCATGCCGCCACTCTCCTCCTCCTCAAGCCCTGAGGTGGAGCCTTGTACACGCGACACGTCGGCACCCGGTCGTGGCACTTGAGCTCTCGGGTTTTGTCCATCTTGTTCATGTAGTAGCTCCCCTTTAGCCGAGGCGCGGAGCCCCTCAGACTCCACTTGAGGGCGCACCTTCATGTCGCCCTCCTTTTGCTGCATGGTCCTCCGAGCCGCCACCATCGCTCCCCCATGGAACTCGGCAGCACCCTCATGGCCTACCTTGTGACGCCGGTTCACCACTCCTGCAGCATTGGGCCCTTTTTGCCCGTTAGGAGAGCCTGGCCGTTTGCCATCAATGCTCTCCCTTGGCTTGTCTGGTACCTGGACACCCTCCTTCACCTCCCCATGAGGCTTTGCACCCATCACATGGCATCTTGTCGCATGGCGTGCCTTGTGGTCCAGGTCCTCCGATCCAGCCCGGACGGTCTCCTTTACACCGCCCACTGTGCCCTTAGGTCTCCCCTTCTTAAACGCAGTTGCAACCGCTTTCGTACCCCCACGGCTGTCCACGTCCGACTCACGGCTGCACCTTGCGAGGATGTCGGCACGTACCAGATACGCACCTCCTTTGTGCGTACCACGTGCCACAACACGCCCACTGCCCTCTTGTTTTATGAGGCAGCCCTTCCTTGTGAAGGTCACTTCGAGTCCCTCTTTGATGAGGCGACTCACAGACAGCACCCCTGTCACCAAGTCAGGCACTTGAAGCTTCCTCTCCTTGGTGCCTCTCTTCTTGGCCGACTTCTCCACCCTTATTTTGCCTCCTCGGAGCACATCACCTCCGTTGTGATGAGCGGCAGCATCTCCATTTTGATGCTCCACCTTGAGTTCCCTCTTGGAGGTTGTGGAGGTTGCACACCCACGGCATGCCTTGTGGTCCCCGACCACATCAACCCTTGCAGCTTGATGTTGATTGCTGCTGCACGGCGTGTCAACGACTGCTTCGGCCTGCCGCCCTCTCCCGATGTGCTTGTCGGGGTCCACGGCTTCCGTTGTGCACGTCGCTTTCCGGTGGCCCCTCTGGCCACAATTATAACAGGCCCCTTTTTGGGACCTGTTGGAGCCTCCTTGCTCCAAACACGCCTGCCGCTCGCCTGCCTCGGGTTCCGCTATCTCAGCCCCCTTCATGGAGCGTACGGAGTCAGCGACTGCCACGTTGGTCTGCTGCCCTTCTGCCACCTTTGTGGCCAGATCCGCAGCTCACGATGTGCAGGCCCGTCTTCAGCGGCCCTCCTGGCCACAGCAATGGCACTCACCCTTCTTGGCACAGCGTGGACGCGTCCCTTCCTCCCTGCGATCTCCCTCTCCTTCATGAGAGCGGATGACCAGGGCTGGTGTTGCGGATGCCATCCCTTGCTTCGCCCCAGTGGCTTCAGTCCACCGGCCGCTGGCCACTTGCGTTGCCTCTTCGCTCACCGAGTCACGTTGCTGAAGAGAAGGCAGGCCGTGTGCGATGCAGAGCTTCTCCCAAGCCTTCGATGCCCATGTGCATCCTTGGATTTGTGCGCGCTGTGCCGGACACAACGCCGATGCGATCAGAGCAAACGCCTCTTTATTGCGCTTCTCGAACGCCTCCACCTCCTCGGCCGTCGCGGACGCCGCAGGAGGCTCCTCTTCACCGTTGACCAGCACAGGCAGTCCCTTGAAGTTCAGGAAGATCTCAACCTGCCACTTCCACAAGGGAAAGTCCCTCCCATCAAACTTGAGGGGGACGTCACAACTGCTCTCTTGCTCGGTCATGGTTGCCATTGCTTGTAGCGGGAGCGTGCACGTAGAAGACGAGGATCCTCCTAGGGAACGTGGGCCCATAACCCTTTGTCAGGAATTCTGTCTTGTCTGTGCCCTAGGAAGAGTAGGAGCACCCACGAGGATGCCTGGCCTTCTGTGGAGCATGTTGCCGCTACTTCAGTTGTCAATGCAAACCAAGGTGGAAGAGTGTGGAGTCCAAGGATCACAGTCCAGAGTGGGCAGAAATGAGTCGCAAGCAGTTGCACTCAATCGAAGTGGGAATGGTTGTTTGTTTCAGTGAGATTACATCAGATTCTTATAGCCTATGATCAGAGCTTTCCAACGCATCCAAGCACGCCCAAAACGGAGCAGTATAGCCCCTGCTATGGCCGTCGAAGTAACCCATGGTGGAGCCGCCCACCATGCCCACGAACGGGAGTGACGGAAGGCGCTTCGACGGTGGCTTGTCGAAGCGCCCTTCCTGGCACTCCAACATGGGGGGAAGTTTTCCCTGGTCTAGGAGACCATCTACATCCCTTCCTTCATGGCCATGGTGCCTTTGGAGCCCGTTGGACCTGAACCCGGACCACCACGGTGGAATCATCCCGTCATCCATGACGGAGACCCAGATTCCACATGCCGACCACCCGACCTTCGGGCGGGGCTATCTCTCTGAATACTCACTCAAATTGAGCAATTCAAAGCTCGATCTTGCATGGGACATTCCAAGGAATCCAAATCTGCAATCAGATTTGATGTGCGACCACTCCCTAGTAGTCGAACCAGGAAAACCATCCACGGCAGCCATGTCAAGGGGCACAATTTTCTAACAATGTCTTGCATCTCCCTTTGTTCTGCTTCGTTGCTTGGCGACAGGGAGGCCTTCAGCTTTGTGTTGGTCGTCATTGGGGTGCTGACAGGTTTGCAGTCTTCCATGTGGTAGCGCTTAAGTACCTCACCGATGTACTTGGTTTGGTTGAGTTCAATGGCTCTTGCTACTCGGTTGCGGTGGATGGCAATCCCGAGGTAGTACTCGAGAGGACCCATGCCCTTCATCTTGAACCTTTTGCTGAGGTCAGACTTCAGATCATCCAGCAGCTTGACCGAAGACCAGTAGATGATCAGATCATGCACATAGAGCGCAACCAGCATCAGCCCTCTCCCATCATCGCGCACGTACATGCTCGGGTTATTCTGGCGATTCGCGAAGGAGAGGCCGGTCATGAAACCGTCCATCTCTTTGTACCACATCCTTGGGGCCTGTTTCAGCCCGTAAAGCACTTTCACCAACTTACACACCTTGCCCTTGGGAGCTTTGACTCCTTCGGGCACCTCCATCAGCACTTTCTTGTCAAGCTTCCCATAAAGAAAAGCTGTCTTGACGTCCATCTGGTGTATTTCCAGGTTCTCTGTGGCTGTAATTCCAAGGAGAGAGCGGATGGAGGCAAAGGTCACGACGGGCGCGAACGTCTCATCGTACTTGGAGCCCGGGCGTTGAGAGAACCCCTTAGCCACTACCCTTCCCTTGAACTTGTCGATGTTGCCGTCTTGCTTCTTCTTCACTCGGAGGACCCACTTGGATCCCACCACGTGGACCTTGTTGGATCTATGCACCAGCACCCACGTGCCGTTCTCGGCAATGGACGCGAGCTCGCTGTCCACTACCTCCTTCCACTTGGCTGCATCTGGGCCATTCATCGCCGCCGCCACTGTGGATGGCTCTCCCAAAGCCATGCACGACCAGCTAAGGCCAGTCCAATCGTCCTCAGAACGCAAAGGTGCTCTCTTTGGTCACAAACTGCGCCGGGGTAGTGGTACCGCTTCTTGCTTTGGAGCTGGTGCTTCCACAGGTGGTGGTTTGTTGTCGTCGTTGTCGTCAGAAGATTTGTCAGACTCCAAGTCAGACTCGGAAGCCTTGGACGCCTCGGTATCCGCGTCCATTTCAGATGCTGCATCATCCTCCGCACCTACTCTCCCATTCCCACCAGCTGGTGGCCAAGCGAGCCAGTTGTCCAATGCTTGGTCTCCAGACTCGAGCGACACTATCCGCTCTCTCGCTTTGGGAGCGAGGATCAGGTCGAGCAGCTCTCCCTTTCCAAGAGTACGTTCATCGAACACGACATCGCGGATCCTCACGAGCTTGCCTGCTGCCTGGTCCCAAAGCCGATAGGCTTTGTGTGACGTGTCGTACCCAACCATGATGCACTTCTTGGAGCGTGTGTCGAGCTTGCCTCCACCTTCTCCCGACTGGATCTTCACCCATGCAGTTGACCCGAACACCTTCAGATGAGATGCGTTGGGTTTCTTTCCCAACCATGCTTCCTGTAGGGTCTTTAGCTGCTTGTCATGCTCCTTTCCATGCTTCCGCAAGGCGGTTGCTGGTGTGAGATTCAAGAGGTAGCGCGCCGTTGTTGCTGCTTCAGTCCAAAAGCGAGGTGGGAGCTTGGCGTCGAAGAGTATGCTTCGCACCATGCCGAGTAGGGTCTGGTTCATCCTCTCGGCAACGCCGTTGCTTTGGGGGTTGTAAGGAGTGGTTTGCTCGTGGCGGATTCCATGATGCTTGAGCCAAGGCTTGCATGCCTGGTACTCACCCTTGTTGTCACTTCAAAGCGTCTTCACCTTCTTGCACGTTTGCCGCTCCACCATGGCGACGAACTCGATTAGCTTCTCCTTGACCTCCCCCTTTGTTTTGAGGAAGTAGATCCACAACTTGCGGCTGTGGTTGTCAATGAAGGTCACGTAGTACTTGCTTCCTCTGTTAGACGGTGTGCGGAAGGGTCCACACACGTCACTGTGTATCAGTTCCAAGACGTGCTTCGCTCGTTGACCTCCTCTCCCAAACGGCTTCTTCTTTACCTTCGGTTGGAGGCATGGTTCACACAATGCACGCCCTCCGCCATGCTTCATGGTGCACCCTTCCATTCTGCGGACTAACTCTTGCTCCTGCATCTTCTGTCGCGTGCTGTTGGCCACATGGCCAAATCGTCGGTGCCACAGCTCAGCGTCAGTGTCCTTGGTTAATATGGCGGCCGCAGCGGTCGCCGGTGGTGCATCCTTTGGCTCCGGTGCCACTGCCTTGGTGGCACATGCGAGTCCCTCATCCGACGCCTTGGAGACTTTGGTTTGAAGCACATAGAGGCCATTGACTCTTGGAACTTGAAGCATGAGATCGTCTTTGGTGTACAAAATCTGGATGTCCTCGTTTTTTGGGGCCACCGCTTCCTTGTTGGTGAACACCACTGTCATGTTGTTGTCAGTGATTTGTAAGACGGACAGCAAGTTGGCTGCGAAGGAGGGCATGTACACCACCTTTTGAAGGTTGACTGCCTTCTCTGCACCGTTCACGTTGAACGTGATCACCTTGTCCCCTTCGCCCATGGCTTGGACGACGTCGACGTTTGCACACTTGATGTGCACGACAGATTCGGCCATGGAGACAAATCCACCCTTCTCTTTTGATGTGTGGTGGTTGGTACCCGAGTCAAGGGCAAATGCCCCGGGCCTAAGGATCCCTGCCCTTTTTCATGGGCAGCCCCCTCGCCATCATGTTGGTGAGCTCCTTCCTCTCCTTTCCACCTTTGTTCCCGCCTTCTTTCTTGGGACTACGGCAGTCCCTAGCCCAGTGCCCAGCCTTGCCACAGTTGTGACAGTTGTCAGGCATCTTGGAACTCTTTCCGCCACCATTGCCTTTCCCTCCACTGCCACTACTTCCGTTGTTGCCTTGATTGGAGCGAAAGCTTGCACCTTGTCCACCAAAGTGAGAGGCATAGGCTGAAATGTTTGCCTCATTGCCATTGCGTTGCATAGACTCGTTGCGGATGTGTTCGGCGACAGCCTCATCAGATCTGCCTCCTTCCAACTGCCATATACGGTGATCAAGGACCCCCAGCTTTCCGGCACCGCCATTAGTAGGATCATGGCACGCATGTTGGAGTCAAGATTCTATTCCATTTGCTGGACCTCTTGTAGCACGTTGTTGAATGACTGCAAAAATGCGGGTATTGATTCGCCTTCGCTCACCCTCATGGACATCAACCTTTGGAAGATGAAGAGTAGGTTTGCTAGGGCGTTTGATTGATGCACGCATGCGAGTTTTGCGTAGGCCTCGGCAGCCAACGTGCATCCTGGGATGTGGGAGTGTTTAGTCTCGTTGATGGACATCACAAGAATGGCGAGAGCCATGTTGTTCTTCATCGTCCATGCTGCAAGGTTAGCCGCATGCGTCGTCACGGTTGCATCGGCTGGTGCTATCTTGGTCCCTTTTAGGATGTCGAGGTAGCCACGCACGTTCATGACAATCTCAAACTGCCATTTCCACAAGGGAAAACCTGTCCCCGTAAACTTGGACATATCCGCCTCAAGGCGGGCTGGAGTCGGATCCGCCATTTCTTGCGGTTGCTCGTCTTCTCTGCTTCGCTGCTACTCTACTTCGTTGAGGCCAAAGAGGCTGATGAGGCTGCTGACTGCGACCATTGTCAAAGGTGCAGTTGGTTCCGTTGCATACCCCTCCCGCCGATGATCGCCTAAGGCAATGGTGCCTTCGTGAGAGAACGGACTGGGGGTCGTACCACCTTCTAAAAAGGGGTAGAGCTTAATCCCGTTGGGGCTCGTGGGTCATGTCCAACATGGACACAGCTGTTCCTCGTCCCCTAGTCTGCCACGTGCGTGCACCCTACCTGAAGAAGCCGATGGAGCTGATGGAGCAGATGGAGCCGTCTGATGGTCATGTCCCTGTTGTACCTGTGCGCCCTGCAAGACCACGCGCTAGTCGGTCTTGGAAGCGTGCCTTATAACCAAAAGTGTGGGCCCATAACCCTTTGTCAATGCTTTGGATAGCAACGGTCTAGAAAACAGGTCCCGACAAGGGAGGCCGCCGACAGCTCTTGGTATCACAACCAAGAGAACATATCACCCTCGAACGAGGGATCCACACTTTAGGTTCGTTTGGTTTGTAACCTCACAAAGTCCGCATGTTGGTCTTTAGTTTCTACCTTTGGTTGGCCACTCTGTGAGGAGTCTCAAAGGCAATGACTGTAAATGGATGCATGCAAGGTACAGGCTTTTATACTTGCAGAGCTTTGCTAAAGCTTCTGCTTGTAGTGGCTCCACTTGAGCCAACGTCAACCTACAGTCCTACTTGGCGCATCCTTAGACCGCCAAGTGTCATCCTCAAGGCAGGCTCTAGTAAGCATCCTAGAAGCTTCCTGTCCCTGTTTGTGCCACAGAGAAAATTGCGGCCGTCGCAGGGTTTGAACCCGGGACCTCATGTTTGAGACTCCGGTGCCTATTCAACCAAGCCAGAAAGGTATGGTCCCTATGATGAGCCACAGGGGACATACCCATTATGGGCAGTGCATTCCTGGCCCATCTCAGAACACACCAAGGGGACGTACTCCATAGAACAGTGCATGCCTTGTCTGTATGTGTAGCTAGCCAGCTAGCCAGTGGACAAGGTGCATACTATTTCAAGAGGGGTCCCCTGCATTGTTTCCACCCACCCTCCCCACTTTTGGGTCGAGTTTGGTGATGGGGTGTGACGAGGTTCAAAACCTGTCTGCGGACATGCAGTCAGAATTTTGACTGTTCCCGAGTAACAAAACGTACTACTGACTTTTGGACGTTGAGCCATGATTTTGGCTAAGTCCCTCGATAACAACTTGCACTACAGGATCGGGTGGATGATCCACCTGATCAGGTGGATTATCCACCGGACGCTTCAGGAGACCTTCCCGAGTAATTTCTTTAGATGGTATTTTTGTTACTCGGTCCGGTCAATTATCGACCGGATTTTGACTTGAAGCTGGCTCCCAGAGCCGCTGCGCACACCCCAAATGTGGAAGACCATATCTCCATGGATACTTGTCCGATTTGAGCAAAAAAAAACTTCCACCGGATTCAGCGACTCGTCAACTTTACGGAAATATCATTTATTTTGGGATCCAAGCGCTTCTCAACTCTCCAGATGCGCTGGTGCGGAGCTTCCAGTTTCTGGCGGCTCATCGGCGCCTCCCGGCGCCGCACTCTGGCATGCGGAGGGGCATTGTTTTCAACAGAACCATGCACAGGTTCACTAGCTCATCTAGCAGCCTCTGTTTGCTTGCAAGGCACTCAGATTGCCTCAATGGCTCTACAGGACCATCTACACAATGTTTGTGGCGTCCAAACCTCTGTGGTAGTTGCCGTGCATTACTTTGCTGCTCCTCCTCATCAGAATTGGCTGTTGGCTCCTTCTCCTTCTCAGCTTCCTCCACCTCTCTGTCATTGCCGCTATCACCACCATCTTCTGCACCGCCCTCTTCTGCCACGGATTCTTCTCCCACTTCAAGTACAAGTGCGGGAACAATTGGAACTACAGTCGTACGGCTCCAACTCCAGCCCTTCACGTCCCCTTGAAAGACCACGTCATGGTTGCGGATGATCTAGCGAGCAGCAAGGTTGTAGAAGCGGTATCCCATGGTGTCATAGCCGAGGAAGGCCACCTTCACCAACTTTGTGTCTAGCTTGTTGCTGTTGCCGGCAGGCACGTGCACAAATGCGCCACACCCGAAGACTTTCAGGTGCGTCACTGTTGGCTTGTGTCCCGTCCACGCCTCCTCCGGTATTATCAGTGGCACGGCGCGCGTGGGACTCCAGTTTTCAGGTACACAACAGTGTTGACCGCTTCGGCCCAAAAGGTAAGCGGGAGCTCAGCGTCTTGGAGCATGCTCTGAATACGCTCCATGAGCATGCAGTTCACGCGTTCAACCACGCCGTTCACCTGCGGTGATCTTGGTGGGGTGACCTAGTACCCGATTCCGTGATGCTTGAGGAAGTTGCGGAATTCGTTGGAGAGAAACTGTCCTCCATCGTCGATGCGAAGCACTTTCAAATGCCTGCCACTCTCATTCTGTGCAGCAGCAATCCACACCTTGAAAGCATCAAATCACTCAACCTTTACAGCCAGGAAGGACACCCACGTCTTCCTCAACTTGTCATCAATGAATGTGACAAAGTACAACTTGCCGGACAAGGACTACGATGGCATGGCAACGCACAAATCAGATTGAACGAGTGAGAGAAGCTCAGCCACCCCCTTCCCTTCCCCCATGAAAGGAGAGCGAGCTGGCTTCTCTTCAATGCAGCTCTCACAGGCCGATGTACTTGGCTGCTTCACCTCGTTGAGCTCCAGGCCGCAGACCATCTGCTACATGGAGATGATGGTGCCAAAGCCAAGGTGACCAAGCCGGCGGTGCCACAGGTCGATGTCATGTTTTCCCTCTCTCGCCGCCAATGCTGAGTCGGCTTCCTTTTCCAATGCCATATACAGCCGGTAGAGTCCGTCTTCCTTGTCTGCTCTTGCAAGCACACGGCCTGCACGGGCAGAGATGGTGCAGCCACCCTTCTCAAAGCGAACCTGCATACCTTCAAAGATGAGAGATGAGACAGAGAGGAGGTTAGCTACCAACCCCAGAACATGGAGCACCCCGTTCACGCGACGTTCCACGTGCTTACCCTCACCGGAAGCACAAACCACAATCTCACCCTCCATAACCGCCATTTGCACATGGTTGTCCCCCATGTGCACCCAACGAGGCTCAATGATGGTGTGGACAACAAACCACTCCCGGTGGCACGTCATGTGCCGCGTGGCTCCCGAGTTGATGATCCAAAACAGGACGGTGTTGTCGGAGACGTGCAGGACCCGGATGGTTGACACGAATCCACTCTCCCAATCTGCGGCGTTTGCGGAAGCGTCAGACTGTTTTCTTGCTCCCACTCCAGATGCAAGGTCCACCTTCTTCTTCAGGTATTTGCGCGTCCAATGGCCTGGCTTCTTGCAGTAGTGGCAGTTCCCCTTCTTCTTCCCTCCTTCGCCATTGCTCCTAGTTGGTGAAGCACTACCCCCATGACCAGAGTTGGTGATGTGGGCAACGTCCAGTCCGCTTCCACCCTCCTCTCCCCTGCGTCACTCCTACTCAAACAGCAGGCTCTCCTCCAGATCATGGAGGGAGAGCTTGTTGCCACGCTGGTCAAAGGCAACAATGACAGGAGTGTAGCTACTAGGAAGATCAGAAAGGATGGTTAGCATGAGCACACATTCCTTGACAAGGTCCTCAATCGCAGCAAGCTGGTCAGAGAGAGACTTCACCATGTTGATGTCGTCAATCATGGATCTAGACTCATCCATCCTCACAGTGTGAAAGCTACAACGCAGTTGCATGTTGATAAGGATTGATTTGGAAGCATAAGTGGACTCAAGATTTTTCCAAACCTCCTTTGGCGTGAGGATGCCACGGACGAGGAGTTGCTGCCGTTCGGCGAGGTAGAGGTAGATGGTGGCAAGGGCACGGTCACGCTTCTCGCGGTAGGTACGGGCCTTGATAGCGGAGAAGGAGCTTTCTGCTGGTTCCTTCTCCTTCTCATCCACCTGGCTCCAGAGACCCTTCTTCATCAGCACCATCTATACGTTGTTGTTGGATATGGGGTGCAAAAAGTGACCAAAGTGGGTTACTCAATAAAAATCATCAAGTCACAACAGTGAATAGAGGACGTTTTGCTGGTTCTTTAGCACTTTACGGAACTCGATTCAGAGTCCATTTGAGGGTGATGTGGATACTCAAGGTTTGGTGGCAATGGGTCCGGTTCAAGTGACGGCTCCTGCACTACTAGCACCAATGACGGCCACAATTATTGGCCAGGGAGGTTTGGAGCGGCCTTCAAGGTAGAAAGGCGGCAGGAGGACCTTCAGGGAGCTTCAAGAAAGGTCTCCACCAAGATTTTTGGTTGTGCACATGGCAGGGATGGTAATTCTCTTGTGTGAGAGTGTGACTGCTGCTCATCCCGCTACGCGAGGAGTATGCTAGGAGGTGAACGTCGACAGAGTGATTCTTCCAGCTCCATGTGCCAAATGAGCCATACTTAGGCCTGTTAGAAAGCTGTGCTAATGTAATCTCTCATCCATGAGTCAAAACAGCCATTCAAACTCTCTACAAAACTTCACATGCTTCCGTATGTTTGTCTCTGCAGCCTACAACTTGCTTCTCACAAATAATTGGTCCTGCCTAGCAGCTCTTGCTGAGCTTGATCACCTCCCTGAGGGCTACCTTTGATTGCATCAGTGGTATCAGAGCTCGAACAAGGTTGAGTCTCATCCTTGAGACATTCCTTGCACCCTGTTATGTGACAGAGTCATTTGGGGGCTGAACATTGTACTACCATGGTGACATCCGCTTCTGTGGTGGCCGGCGTCAACATCGCCAAGTTCGAAGGCAAGAACTTCTTCAACGGGAGCAACAACATGATGATGGTGCTGATGGAGAAGGAACCTTGGAGCCATGTTAGTGAGGAGGAACCAGCTCAGTCCTCTCTCTCACCTGGTGAGGCACGTACCCACCGCGAGAAGCATGTTGGCGCCCTCGCGACCATCTACCTCTACCTTTCCAAGTGGCAGAAACTCCTCGTCTGTGGCATCCTCACGCCTAAGGAGGTTTGGAGGAAGCTTGAGTCCACTTATGTATCCAAGTCAATCCTCATGACCATGCAGCTGCGTCGTCACTTTCACACTGTGAAGATGGATGAGTCTTGATCCATGATTGATTACAAAAACATGGTGAAGTCGCTTGGCGACCAGATTTCTGCAATTGAGGACCCTTTCAAGGAACGTGTGCTCATACTAACCATCCTCTCTGGCCTTCCTAGAAGCTACACTCCTCTCATTGTTGCCCTGGACCAGCGTGGCGACAAGCTCTCCCTCAACAATGTGGAGGAGAGCCTGCTGTTTGAGGAGGAGCAGCGCAAGGGAGAGGACAGTGAAAGCGGACTGGACATTGCTCTCATGACCAACTCTGGTCATGGAGGTTGCTGCACCAACCAAGAGCAACGGCGGAGGAGGGAAGAAGAAGGGGAACTGCCACTACTGTAAGAAGCCGGGGCATTGGGTGTGTCAATGTCGGAAGAAGAAGGTAGACCTTGCGGCTGGAGTGGGAGCGGGTGAGCAGTCCGACGCTTCCGCAAACGCAGCAGATAGGGAGAGTGGATTTGTGACAACCATCTGGGTCCTTCACGTCTCCGACAACACGGCCTTATTTTGGATCATCCACTTGGGAGCCATGCGCCACATGGCATGTCACCGGGAGTGGTTCCTTTTCTACACCGTCATTGAGCCTCGTCCGGTGCACATGGGGGACAACCATGTGAAAATGGTGGTTGGGGAGGGTGAGATTGTGTTTTGTGCTTCCGTTGAGGGCAAGTATGTGGAATGTTGTGTGAAGGGGGTGCTCCATGTTCTGGGGCTGGCAGCTAACCTCCTCTCTGTCTCATCTCTCATCTTCGAAGGCATGCAGGTTCGCTTTGAGAATGGTGGCTGCACCATCTCTGCACGTGCAGGCCGTGTGTTTGCAAAAGCAGACAAGGAGGGCTCTATCGTCTCCATGTGTCATTAGAGAAGGAACCCGACTCAGCGTTGGCGGTGAGAGAGGGAAAACACGACATCGGCTTGTGGCACCACCGGCTTGGTCACCTCGGCTTTGGCGCCATCATCTCCATGCAGCAAATGGTCCGCGGCCAAGAGCTTAAGGGGGTGAAGCAGCCAAGTACATCGGCTTGTGAGAGTTGCATTGAATGGAAGCAGGCCCGTGCTCCATTCTCCGGGAAGGAAAGGGGGCGGATGAGCTTCTCTCACTTGTTTACTCTGATTTGTGCGGTTCCATGCCATCTCAGTCCTAGTCCGGCAAGTTGTACTTTGTCACATTCATTGATGACAAGTTGAGGAAGATGTGGGTGTCCTTCTTGGTTGGAAAGGATGAGTGCTTTGATGTTTTGAAGGTGTGGATTGCTACTGCACAGAATGAGAGTGGCAGGCGGTTGAAGGTGCTTCGCACCAACGATGAAGGAGAGTACCTCTCGAACGACTTCCGTAACTTCCTCAAGCGACGCGAGATTAAGCACGAGGTCACCCCACCTAGAACATCGCAGCTGAATGGCATGGCTGAACGTGCGAACCGCACGCAAATGGAGCATGTTCGCAGCATGCTCTAAGACGCAAAGCTCCCGCCAACCTTTTGGGTGGAAGCGGTCAACACTGTAGTGTACGTGAAAAACCGGAGTCCTACGTGTACCGTGCCACTGATGACACGGGAGAAGGCGTTGAAGGGATGCAAACCAACAGTGACGCACCTTAAATTCTTCTGGTGTGGCGCATTTGTGCACGTGCCTGACGTTAACCGCAACAAGCTGGATGCAAAGCTGGTGAAGGCGGCCTTCCTTTGCTACGACACCATGGGATACCACCTCTACAACCTCGCTGCTCGCAAAATCTTCCGTAGCCGTGACGTGGTATCTCAAGAGGACGTGAAGGGCTGGACTTGGAGCCCCATGTCTGCAGTTCCACATGCTCCCGCACTTGTACCTGAAGTGGGAGAAGAGCCAGTAGCTGAAGAGGGCGGTGCGGAAGATCGCGGTGATAGCGGCAATGACAAGGAGGTGGAGTGAGCTAAGAAGGAGAAAGCAACGGAATCTGATGAGGAGGAGCAGCAAAGCAACGCACGGCAGCTGCGACGGAGGTTTGGACACCACAATCATTGTGCAGATGGTCCTATGGAGCCGTTGAGGAGATCCAAGCGCCTTGCAAGCAAACAGAGGCCACTGGAGGAGCTGGTGAGCATGTGCACCGGTCCACCACCAATGGAGTTGTCTGACCTCGAGCTTCTCTTCCTCACAGTCACCGATGACCCAGCCACATTCACTAAAGCCAAGCATAGCAGGCAGATTGGCCTGCCGCAGCAGATGAGGAGTATGGTACGCTCATGAAGAACGGCACCTGGACCCTTGAGGAAGCTCCACGTGGCAGTCGGGTGATTGGGTGTCGGTGGATCTTCAGGCGCAAGCGTTGTGCGGATGGTAAAGTGCTCATGTACAAAGCACGGTTGGTTGCAAAGGGATATGGGCAAACTCAGGGTGTGGATTACAACGAGACATTTGCACATGCTGCAAAGTTCCCATCAATCCGAGTGATACTTGCTCTCGCTGCTGCTATGGACTAGGAGATGCACCAAATGGATGTGACGTGTGCATTTCTGAATGGTGACGTCAAGGCGGAGGTGTACATGGAGCAGCCGGAGGGGTATGTGGTGGAGGGAAAGGAGGATTTGGTGTGCAAGCTTGTGAAGGCTCTTTACGGCCTGAAGCAAGCACCGCGAGCATGGTACCACAAGATGGATGAGCAGCTGGCTGGGCTTGATTTTTTGTGCTGTGAAACTGACCATGCGGTTTATGGGCGCATGTAAGAGGCAAGCCAGGTCATCATCTTGCTCTATGTTGATGATCTGCTCATTGCATCTGACTCCAAGTCTCTTTTAGATGATGTGAAGCAGTCCCTTGCTGCCACATTTGACATGGGAGACAGAGGAGAGCTCAACTACTACCTTAGCCTTCAGGTCAAGCGCGACCGGCAGCAGCTGACTTTGGATTTGTCGCAAAGCACGTACGTGAACGACATTGTCAAGCGCTTCAACATGGCAGGAGCTCGCAAGGCCGCAACACCACTGGTAGTTGGAGCAAAGTTCAGCATGACGCAGACTCCTCGCGACATGCAAGAGAGCAGCCGCATGGAAGCAGTGCCATACCAAGCAGCAGTTGGGAGCCTCATATGCGCAGCAATTGGCACGCGCCTTGACATCAGCCAAGCCGTGGGAGTGCTCAGCAAGTTTTGCGCGAATCGGGGCATGCCGCATTGGGAGGTGGTCAAACGCGTGCTGTACTACCTTGAAATAGGAGCAGCCTTTGCCTCACCTTCAACGGCAACAACAGCCCCATCCTCATCGACTACAGCGATGCAGATTGGGGAGGTGACCTAGACACAAGGAGGTCGGCCCGTGGGTTCGTGTTTGTACTCAGGGGAGGTGCAATCAGTTGGAGGAGCAAGATGCAAGAGTGCGTCGCCCTCTCCTCCACCGAAGCAGAGTACATCACCTTGAGTGAAGCAGGAAAGGAAGCCGAGTGGTTGTGTGAGCTGCTGAAAAGGCTTGGACAGCAGTAGATCACAGCGACTACAATCTACTGTGACAACATGAGCGCCATTGCTCTGACCAAAAACGCAGAGTTTCACGCCCGCACCAAGCACATTGACCTGCGATATCACTTCATCCACGAACTCGTGCCGATGCAGGTGGTGCAGATCAAGTTTTACCCTTCAAGCATGATGGTGGGCGACTTCCTGACGAAGCCGCTGGCAGCACACTGCTTTTAGCAGCTGAGAGGACAGTGTGGACTTGTGTGATTTTTTATTCTCGCAATGTGGGAGAATGGTGGATATGGGTGCAAAAAGTGACCAAAGTGGGTTGCTCGATAAGAATCATCAGGTCAAAAACAGTAAAGAGAGGGTTTTTTTTGGTTCTGTATCACTTTTCGGCACTTGATTTGGAGTCCGTTTGAGGGCGATAGGGGTTTTCAAGGTTTGGTGGCAATGGGTCCGATTCAAGTGAAGACTCATGCACTACAAGCACCAATGACGGATACATTTATTGGCCAGAGAGGTTTGGAGCGGCCTTCAAGATAGAAAGGCGGCAGGAGGACTTTCAGGGAGCTTCAAGAAAGGTCCCCACCAAGATTATTGGTTGTGGACATGGCAGGGATGGTAGTTCTCATCTGTGAGTGTGACTGCACTAGGAGTGTGCTAGGAGTGTGCTGGGTGAACTTTGACAGAGTGGCTCTTCCAGCTCCATGTGCCAAATGAGGCCTACTTAGGCTTGCTAGAAAGCTGTGCTAACTTAATTTCTCATCCACAAATCAAAACAGCCATTCACGCTCTCTACACAACTTCACATGCTTCCGTATTTGTGTCTCTGCAGCCTACAACTTGTCTCCCACATACAATTGGTCCTGCCTAGCAACTCTTCGTGAGCTTGATCACCTCCCTGAGGGCTGCCTTTGATTGCATCAGTTGTTGCTTCAGTTGAAGAAGGTTTTGCCTTTGAACTTGTTGATATTGACGCCGGCCACCGCAGAAGCGGATGTTGCCATGGTAGTGCAACGTTCAGCCCGCAAACGACTCTCTCACACAAAAGGGTGGAAGGAATGTCTCATGGATGAGACAAAGCCTTGTTCTATATCTGATACCACTGATGGAAACTGGGGCAGCCTTCAGGGAGGTGATCAGGCTCACTAAGAGCCACCTAGGCAGGACCAACTGTTTGTGAGAGGGAGTTGCAGGTTGCACAAACAGAAATTACGGAAGCGAATGTAGGTTTGCACAGAACTCGAATGTCTGACTGGACTCTTGAGTGAGAACTTGCATTGTCACAGATTTCTAACAAGCCCTTGTATGAAGAGTCCATTGAGTGAGAACTTACATTGTCACAGATTTCTGACCAACCTAAATCCCAAGGTTATATGTAAGCTATCCCATGTCAGTCATTTTAAAGGCAGAAGAAAGCACTTGCTTGAATGCAGAGATCTCTGTCATGCTTCTTCCAGGCAAGATAGAACCATTTATGTTGAGCAATCAAGGATGAATGGACTCTTGAGTGAAAACTTACATTGTCACGATGAATGGACTCTTGAGTGAGAACTTACATGCTTCTTCCAAGCAAGATAGAACCATTGGTGGTTCGCAGCTACAGCAAGTTTGCAGCATGAACTACAGCAATATGTTTGTGCTGGTAGAAAATCATTCATCAACCCGTGTTGTGGCTCTTGCTGCTAGTCAAGGATGGCATGCGCATCAAATGGATGTAAAGCCTGCATTTTTTAACGAATACCTTCAAGAAGAGGTGTTCATGACACAGTTCAAGGGCTTCACACAACAAGGGGAGGAAAGGCTTCTTTGCAGGTTGCGTTAAAGGCTCTATAGCCTTAAGCAAGCTCTCAGATGATGGGGAAAAGAATCACGAGTTAATTTTCCAGCACAAGGTACAGTGGCTCACTCTGACCATTCTGTGTACTTCAATGAAAGCCTTGGTGTCATGCTCAACATCAATGGTTCTATCTTGCTTGGAAGAAGCATGACAGAGATCTCTGCATTCAAGCAAGTGCTTTCTTCTGCCTTTAAAATGACTGACATGGGATAGCTTACATATAACCTTGGGATTTAGGTTGGTCAGGACTTCTCTGCAACCACCTTGTCCTGGGACTCCTCATTCAAGTGCATGGCTGGAAATTCTCAACTTGATCAGCCGCAGCCCAAACCACATCCACTTATGCTGGATCACAATCTGAAAAATCCAGCAACTGCAGAAACATTGGCAGACGTGCATGAGGCGCAAGCCTTTCTGAGATCACTTATGAACGCCAATGCTGGAACCAGCCCATATCTGTCCAATGCTGTTGGAAAACTCAGCCAGGGAAGAGATGCATCTCTCTGCCAAGAGATGCATCGAGTACCTCCTCTAGTAACCTGCATTGAAGATCCGCTACACTCCAACATCACTCTACCTGGATACTGGGATGCGGACCCTTTTGAAACAAAAACAACATAAAATTGACATCAGGCTATGGCATCGTGCATGTTGTGCAGCCGAGTCAGCTGGAATTAACACAAGTAATCGATCATACTACCTTGCAGCCAGAAAAGCCACAAGAGCAGCTGTGTGACTGTGCATGCAGCTTGGATGGTTTGAATTAATCAGCCCAAAACGACCGCTCCTTGGTGTTACAACCAAGGAACAATTGCTCTCATTGAGAACCCTTATCTTGCACGACTGAAGTAAGCACGCAAAGTGTCAATACCATAATGTGCAAGATGCCACGGCAGATGCAAAAGTCCATTGCGATTCCGTCGGAACCCAAGGCAGGTCGCCGACATGTTTGATATGGCGCATAACCACATGCAACATGACCTGCTATGTGCTTGCACTGGAACGATTATCTGACTCTGAAACATTGTCACTCAGAAACCCCATGCGAGGCAGGAACGGAGGGGTGGGAATCTCACTTGGCATCGCACAAGTAAGACGCGTTGTTTTGCATGCCCGAATCGTATCTGTCACACACGCACCACACGCGCAGCGAGACGCATCCTGGATCGTTGCTAAGTGTGATGTGGTCACTCTCGTAAAAAACAACAATAAAGCTGTAGGATGCAGAGAATAGTGAAAGAGCATGGCTGAACCTCGGAAATCAGTGATTGTGCAAGAGCACATACAAATCTTGTTGGACGAATAGCCTACTATTCCAATATGCCTCTAAAAATCTGGCGGTTTTCTCTGGTGGGGCTCCATGTGTAAGGGCTCTCTTACTGCAGCTCATCTGCCATCTATCTCTCTTTCTTGACGGGATATGGGGAGGCACAAATGCATTGGGCTGGGTTGATCTGGGCTAACTTTGTGCCAGGACTCATTTTGTTGAGCGAATTCTTTGATAGTGTTCTACTGTTCACAATCGTGAACCTCCCCCATTGGCTCCTCGCGCCCGGCCCGAGGAGCCAATGGTGGAGATCCACGATTGGAACCAGAACAAATATATAACATAGTATTCAACCGGCAGTTTGCTTTATGCTTTTGCGCAGGGAAAATTATGGAATCATATGTGGCTGTAAAACTCAACAAACTTGGTTGACGTGGCAGTCGACGTAAGCTTTTGAGAAGCTGCCACGTGGTAACAATTAGAAAACGAAATAGGTTTTTCTACTTCGGTTGATCGAAACGGAAAAAAAATGTCTGTTTCGTATGACGAAACTGAGAAAGTCGTTTCCGTCAATGCAAAAGTCCTCTTACGTCCATGGTTTAGCAGTTCCTAGTTCATCCCATAGAACAGAAATTCCTATTTCTTCAACAGAAAATGTCTCGTTTCGTTCACCAAACAGGACTTTCCAATCGAATCAAACAGAGAAACCTAGTTCGGAAACACCCAACAAGAAAAAACAAACAGCACCCACGTGACTTTGACCTTCACGTGGGTGATGATGTGCTTCCTGGTTATGTAGCCTCATCCTGTCTCAATTCTTTGGATCATCATCACTTTGGACTTCTGCTGGTATCTTTGTGTTTTGGTGTGTTCGACAGTCAGATTCAGTTCAAGGATACAAACAGAGCTGAGGGAGATCAATGCTAGTGCAATGCAAGGATGAGAGCTCCCATTGTGCCTCATCAAATCACCTTTGCATCCTGGGACGTCCAGGTTCCCTTCACATCCTGCCCCTTTATGTGGCACATGTGCTACGATGCAGCAACTGCAGCCCTGTGCAGCTGAAATTGAGGTCTTTGTGTTTTCTTGCATTTGGGAAAGAAGGATTGTAATTGCTTTTCTTACCTCTAAGCATGTTAACACTTGAAATAACTCACGTCCCAAGGAATACATCCCTGAAATGAGTCAATCCAAGTTCAGTTGTAGGATGAGAGTCTTTGGGCCGCGGCACCTAGGGCAATCTGGTGAAATCTGAGAGCAATCTGAGCACAAAGACACATGGCGGCATGGCAAGACCACCACGTCAGCTACTTGGCTACAACACTCGCCACAGGATCGAGAAGAGGAAGCTCCTGAAGCTTCTCTGAAGGATACCGAGCCATCGGAGCAGGCCGCGTTTGCTGAGATGCAATCTCCCTTCACTTCACTGCCTCCAATCTCACCACCACAAGAAGCCGGTGATGGAGGAGAGGGTAAGGGCACATAGCTGCTGTCAGCTTCAACTGCGTTTGGCTTGCTGCGAGAGAAATGTGACGTGGTTTCAACATCCCCTCCATCTCCTCCAGCCTCAGACTGGAATATCCTCCCACAGACTGGTTCCAGTCCTTGGCCATTCTTCGCAGCCGCAGCCACGCTCGCCTCCCCTTCCTCCAGCTGCTGCTGTGCCAAGCGCTGCAACTGCCCTGCGCACGTCATCAGAAGGCTGCGCATCACCACAATGTGAATGGCCGCAGCCTTATTCATCGTGCGCGCCCACGCCAGCTCGACAGTGCGCTGAGTCAGCAGCGCCCAGAGTGATTCAGTCCTCCTCTCGTGTGCCCCTGCCGCTGTCACAGAGTCCAGAACCTGCTCGATGATCGCTATTCTTTCATTACTCTCGTCCGCTGTCTGCTGTGCAGACGTTGGGCCACTCAAATTCTCGGGAAAAACATCATCAGTGCTCGTGCTGCCCTCGCTGTCCGTCAGGGGTCCGTTATGGCTCCTGACACGGGGATGTCCAGGGCTGTCCCCGGCACAAGCGGCCTCAACAGGGGTGACGAGTGAGGATCCACCTCTTTGGGAGATTCCAGAACGCCTTGGGCAAGCACCAACCTCCTCCGCAGTGCGAGACTGACACCAGTTGCTGCAACAGCAGGCTTCTGGTGCAACTGCGGAGCTGTGGTGCCACCAGAATCCCTCTGGGCCCCTTCTGCTACTCGCGGCAGAAAGAGCACCCCTGGACGCCGCTGCTGCTACCGCAGGCATTCCTGCTGCCATGATAGCTGCAGGCGCTGTAGAAAGCACTTTCACTTCGGCTGTCGCTGCAACAGGTGGCGTTACCGCTGCCTGTGTCACCGTTGCTTTTGCTGTGGCTGCTGTTGAAGCTTTGTAGTGAGCAGGCTCCAGAACAGTGCTGGGTGGATTTTGTTGGCAAGTTGCCGAAGCGGCAACCTGTCGGCGATGGGACCAGATTTCTTTTGCGGGTGTGGTGGGTCCGACACTATGGAACTTTGCTCCCTCCGGTGGAGACTCTGAACACGACTCGACATGCACGCGGGCCGCGCTCCTCTTCGGCGATGCGGCACTACCCCTCTTCTCGTCGTCAACCGCGCTTCGCTTCCTCTTGCTTTTCGTAAGGGTGTTGCTGGAGGCAGGGCGAGTGGGCGACATGGCTGCCAGATCCCAGCCTGCTAGTCTGGGTCTGCGTGTGTGCGTGCGTGAGTCCGTGCGTGTGCGTGGGGTGCGTTTGTGAGCTTGCCTGCGTGCGTAGAGCAATGTTTGACCCGTGCTCAGCTATCGGAAGACCACGTGCACCGCGTTGCTGACTTTGAATGGACGGACGGTGAAGGGATTTGCAACAGGTGAAAGTGGCGAGTTGAAGCACCGGCGACAGGTGGTCGCAAGGAGGGCAACCTCAGAGCGCGCGCAGAGGTCATTGCGAGGGCGTTGTGAGGCCGTCGATGGCGTTGCAGGCGACTATTGAAAAGGCAGAGGTGAGGTGCTTGCTCCGGGCCCATTTCGATACCGTCGATCGGGTCCGCTCAACGTCCACGACCTCAGTTGCAGGTCGTGGGCGTTTGTCGTTCCTGTTCGTGTCCAGTTTGGAGTTCACTTAACAGCGAACTTGGCCGTCTATCGCCCTCCGGATAACAATAAATAGATACATTATCATGTTTATCGTCGCTACACAGCAAGAGGAATGGACAGTGGCATAGAGCTTCGTGACACAATATTAGTTTGGAGGGGCACGCAAGCAGGATAATGAGCAGTCAGCTCTCAACGGAGCTCCGAACTGAAAGTCGGGCTCGATTAAGCGCACAAGGCCTAGACCTCCGGTTCAGATCGATCGCATCAAATATGCCCCTCACATTTGCTTCAAAAAGGAATGCGCCCCGGACGACGTCACGAACTCAAGGATGCCAGGTGGGTACCTCGTGGACGACGCTAGTGGCGCAGTGTATGTGGAACAGAGCAAACAAAAGAGGAGGGAGGGAGAGAGAGAGACAGAGAGATAGAGAGAGAGAGAGAGCGAGCGAGCGAGGTAGACAGAGGGAGAGGGAGAGAGGGAGAGAGTGAGAGAAGGAAAAGTAGGAATGTGGTGAACGAAACAGGGATGTTGGAGGAGACGAGCTCGAAAGAGGATGGAAATCCCGACCAGATCAAGACAGCGGAAGCGGTGTGGTTCCACCCAAGTCCATCCACGAGTGCGGTGGGTGAATCAGTTTGTGGATGCGGAAATTTTGCGAGAGAAATTCACGGCATCCCAGTCATTGCCGTACTGTTTTGACCTGGTCGGAAGTGAGTGATGAATACCATTTCGAATCACTTCGTCCTCTTTCCGTGCCTGGTAACCCGTGAAAGCCGTCGTCGAAAAATCTCACAACCGTTCCATTCCACACCAGAACGAGCCCCCGTCGATGTCATATGTCGGACGATGGACAATCGGGCATGAGTTACGATGAAAAGTTCAAGATAAAGTGTTTCACGACTTACCATGCTTAGCTCCAAACTTTTCTACGACGCGCGTTCGTCGAACGCGCATTAGTTCGTCCGCTTGAAACGACTCGATGCGCGTGAGAGTAAATGTGTACAACATATTTAAATTTAAAATGAAAGAGTCGAATCATCGTTGCGATTGAAAAGGAAGCTCTGGTAGTGAGGAAAGGGCGTAATTGAAGAGTGTTCGAGGAAGAAACGTCGATGGTCCTACTAGAAAAACGTCATGAGACGAGGAGGATGAAATTACATCGCTCGATTAACCTTTCACAATCATATCTCGAGTTTTCGTGCTTCGTTCGCATTCATCGATAACATTGACAGCCTGGTATGTGGCGAAGCAACGTAGGAACGTTGCACCAGTACAGGACTTCAACGACCAAACTCTTGAAAGTGAAATAATAACAGGAGAAAATCCGTGGATGGTGAGAGCAAACAAACGGTGAACAACGGTCGTGCAACCTCAACACTAGTCGACGTCAATGTGAAGAAGAGCTTCTCAGTCTCGCAATGTAACAAAGGAGGAAAGCAGCGGTTGATGTTCAGTCTTAGCTATGTAACAAGGGCAAGCCTACGAAGGATACTCCTCCAAAAGACAGAAAAGACTTGACAATTATGATACAGAACATTACAATCTAATTAAGAAAATGACAACTGAACAAAAACTTCTACAGACCAAAGGGTGGCCAGAAGATTCAAAACAATTCACTTCTAAGAAATCTTTTTAGATACACAAGTTTCTCAATGCCTGAAATTCAAGGAAATTTCCTACATTGCCTTCAATGTACAACCTTCTTTTTTCCCTTCACATTGTTAGCCTCTTTCCTGCAATAACATTTTGCTCCAAGTTTCTCAAATCCGTGAACATAATGTATATTACTACAGCCATCAAATTCCTTACATCATTTATGTGTCCTTCCTACCCTTTACCTATTAAATTTAGGTCAATTTATTACACATGTTATATGCATCACGAAGTTCATGACATCACACGACAAGTACTTAAAACTGACTATGCCATAACAATATGGCGTTTTAATCTGAGAGAGTGGAATAAAGATGTTGTTGAACTTATTACCCTATTTGAGTGATCACTGACATGGAAAGGAGGTGAGGGGATGGAGAGAAGAGTATATATTGCAAATGTATGAAAACATGTACCAATATCTAAGGTGTTAAGTGTATCATATTAATCAACATGTGTATTCCACAGTTGGATGTTTCCCTTGGAATGAGTGAGCACTGATATTGAGGAGAGATTGGGGTGAGAGGTAAAAGAGTCTGGTACAAATGTATGAGAAGTGATCTCTCTCTCTCTCTCTCTCTCTCTCTCTCTCTCTCTCTCTCTCTCTCTCTCTCTCTCTCTATGTCTCTCTCATCCCCCCCTCTCCACTTCTCTTTCACTCACTCATTTTCAATCTCTCTCTCTCTCTCTCCCTCTCTCTCTCTCTCTCTACCTCTCTCTCTCTTTCTCTCTCTTTCTCTCCCTCTTTCTCTCTTTCTGTCTCTCTCATTATCTCTCTCTCTCTCTATCTCTCGTTCTCTCTCTCCCTCTCTCTCTCTCTTTCTCTCTCTCCCTCTATAGATCTCTCTCT